>BPTQ01000006.1:64338809-64361336 GCA_019973895.1 Chrysanthemum seticuspe | reverse complement strand
CTTATGTCATCTAAGGGCCCAGCAATACAGGGTGCCTCCTACTGACCACAATTTGTGTTAGTCTACAGCTTATTGGTGATTCCTATCACCAGTCATTCCTAAAACTCAACAAATATTTGATGTCTTCTAATTTCCTCTATTTTTTCAATTTTAGATAATTTATTTGCGATAGTGATATTAATTTGATTACAAAAACACAAAAATATTTTGATTTATTGAATTTATTTGATAGAATTGTTTTTGCATTTGAGTTTAATAGATTTTTACAATGAATTTTACCTTTGCATGCAATAAACGTTTTTAATGCGACCTCGCGTTCGTTTTTGCATTTTAAATACTTTATTTTCCGGATGCTCACATTTTGATTAAAATAATGCATGATATACTGTTTTCTTTTAAAATCTTTTTTCTAAACATAAAAAAACTGAAAATATAAAAAATAATACTAAATTAATGATATTTTGTGATTAATTAACTAATTTTTATAATTTTGATTAATCTTTTTAGAGTTGAAAAATGTCTTTTATGAGTTATCATTATAATTAAATCATAATAAAAAATATAAAAGTCAAAAAAATACAAATCTTTTTTCTAAAATTTTCTTTTGTCATATAGTACGTAATAAAATTAGTTTTACACTCGTAGGCCTTTTATTTCATAAATTTTACGTTTTTGCTTGCGCTCCAGCGTAATTTTTGCAAATAACGTACGTTTCCATTTTAAGTAACATTTTTAGATAATTTGAGTTTACGTTTTTGTTAAGATAGTTTATTTAAGTTATTTAGTTTTATAAAAACACAAAAACATTAGTTTAATTATAGTGATAGCGTTTATTTAATAGATTTTAACTTTTTTATCTCCTTTAATCTTCTGTAGTTTATAAACAACTCAAAATCCTTACTGACCACTATCCTTAGTGGTTATTCGACATCTGATTGTGTTTAACACCAGTCATCCTCCGTGGGACATAACGACCCGGGAATCTACTGTATTCTCCTGATCTTAAATTGCATTGGTGTGTGAACTGTTTTGAGTTTCTTACAGTTATCCATTCACAAGTGGTTAACTTGCGTAAGAAAACTTGACGGTTTTGCACCGATCAAGGATTTACTTCATTCTCAGGGATGTGAGCAGCCTCTGTTGTGGGAATTGTCAGTTCAATAGCACTTGGCTCATAGAGTTCATCAAACATCGGATCAAACAATTTCTTCAAATCATCTTCAGTTGGAGGTACATATGAAATAGCTGGAGAGTAATTTGGTACAAGGGATGAACCAATAGGACTATTTTGAAGTGCGGGTCCTGAACTTGATTGTCCAGGAGCCATTTGACCGGTCAGCTCATCAAACGTGACGTGAATTGTTTCCATGATATTTCGGGTTCTCTTGTTATAGATTCGATATTCTTTTCTGTTTGATGCATAACCGACAAATACTCCAATGTCTGCTTTAGCTTTAAGTTTGCCTAAATCTTGGCCCTCATTAGTTGGATAACACAATGCACCAAACACACGAAGGAAGGAAAGATTAGGTTTTCTGTTGTGGACAAGTTCATATGGAGTTTTTCCATGAGCAGTGTGAATCAAGGATCGATTTTGGGTGTAGCATGCAGTGGCGATGGCTTCACCCCAGAGAAACATTGAAACCTTTGAGTAAATCAGCATTGTTCTAGCGGCTTCCACAAGAGTTCGATTTCGTCTTTCAACTACACTGTTCTGTTGAGGAGTTCATGGAACACTTCTTTGATGGCTGATTCCAATACTTTCATAAAACTCACTAAGTTGTTTGTTAACAAACTCAGTTCCATTGTCTGTTCGGATGATTCTGACCGTTTTGTTAAGACGAACCTGCAGCTGTTTGATGAGTTTGATGATGATGTCTGGAGTTTCAACCTTTGTCTTTAAGAATTTTACCCAGGTGAATCTAGAGAAATCATCAACCACAACTAACACATATTTCTTCCCAAAGATATTCTGCAGTCTCATGGGTCCACATAAGTCCATGTGAATTGTATGAAGAACTTCTGTGACAGAGTTAGTAGGTTTGGGTTTATGGGCATACTTCTTGCTTTTTCCCAGTTGACATGCTGAACAAAGATGATCCTTTTCATACTTAAGTCTAGGTAAACCTACAACTAAGTCCTTTCTGGAGAGATCATTGATGGTGCCGAAGTTCAAGTGATTGAGACGACGATGCCATAACCATGACTTTGTTTTAGAAGCCTTTGACAGCAAGCAAATTGGAGAAGACTTCATCATATCTTTGATAGAGATGGTGTATAGATTTGAACCACGTGAACCTCTTAAAATTTCCTTACCATCAAGTTCTCTAACGAAACATGTATGTTTTCTGAAGGCTATTTCTAGATCAGAATCGCAGAATTGACCAACAGAGAACAGGTTATGACCAAGACCTTCTACATAATATACCCTGGAGATAACACTTTTACCAACAACATAATCTCCATAACCCATAATTGCACCAAAATGATCATTCCCGAATCTAACAGTCCCGATGAATTTGCTCACGAAGTTCATGAGCCACGACCGGTCGCCAGTCATATGCTTGGAACAGCCTGAGTCCAGGTACCACAGAACGATTTGAACGATCTGTAGTTGAACACAGACAAGAGTGGATAACTGGATAATTGAGATCCCCATGTAAGAATGGGTTCCATTTGGTTAGTAACAATGGTTGGAACACCCACATCAGAAATAGAAGCATTCATATCAGAAATTAAGGCAATGGAATCATTATGAATAGATGCAGTACTAGTGTATGTATTAGCCCTATTCAAAGTGTGCTCACTTCTTAAGGGAATAGTTCTTCCAGTAGGCATCTATTTTGTGGGCATTGTCTGATTAGTCTTATGACCAACAGGTATCCAATAATAGCCTATCTTACTAAATGTTCTTCCTGTGGGTTTCCATTGTTTTCTAACTTTCTTTCGCCTTTGCCTTTTTGCCTTCTTAGCATGATATTTTTCATTAACAAGATTCACTGGGAATTTGATAGTATTAGACAGAGTATTCATACCACATTCATGATTAGCAACAGAATTCAAGCAGACATCATTACAAGGTTTGCAAAAAGTATCAAAATTCGAATTAATTACAGTACGCCTATGGCTAATACTAGAATCAACACGATTCGTTTTATCTAGCTCAAAATTAAAGTTCCTAGGTTGGTCTTCTACTCTTTTCCAATGCACATTCTTAGCTTGCGAGGTCCTATCATTCCTTGTATTGTCTTGAGACTTTGACCGCTTGCTTTAATGTCATTGATTACTCCTGTAGACGGAATGGGAACATTAGTTGGTTTTGCTACTTTTTGCTTCTCCTGTTTAGATGTGCTGGGATCTGAACTACATGCAGGCACACTAAGATTCACTTTCTTAACACTAGAAGTGTTGGGATTTGTACTTCTAGAAGGCACACATGAGTTTGCAATCTTAGCATTAACAGATATGTAATCTGAACTTCTTGAAGGCACACTAAGGTTCATATTCAAAACATCGGGCATCGAATGAATATCATACTTGGCACTAGGCATAGAACATGGAATCAAAGGATTAACTCTCTCACCTAATGACTTAGGGCATATTGTGATTAAGCACTCTAGAATTTCTTGAGATCGTTAGGCATATAAGCATGCATGCCCAATTGCATTATCAAGTGGTTTCTCTAACTTATTCTCTTCAACAATCTCACGAAGACATTCTAGGCATTCCTTAAGTGATGAGAAATACGTTTGAATTGCAAGTTTGTTATTCCTAAGATGAGGAGGAACATATTTTACAGACAAAGCATATTTATTAGAAACAGGCACCTTTGATACATCATTCTCCCCATTTGTCATTAGCATCTTCCCTTTTACCTGACTCTTCAGATTCTCAATTTCTTTTTGCAACGAGGTTATTTTTTCATTATTTTTGTTATGAGTGACTTTTATTGACTCAAATAACTCATTGAAATGACGTTTAACCTTTTCATTTTCTTCTAGAAAACTCTCATTTTCCTTTTGTAAAGCATTAACCAGGTTTTGAAGATGAAAGTTTTGAGAATTCCGAGAATCTAAAGGAGGAGGCATTTGGGAGTCAGTCACATTGTTCTTTTCACCCTTTAACTGAGAAATTTAGGCTTTCAACTTTCTGATCGTGTTACATTGAGCTTGAATCTGTTCATCACGTTTGTTTATTTCAAAAACTGCATCAAACTCTGGAACATCCGAGGATATCTTGATATTTGAGGTTTTAACATTTTCTTTGAGATGTTGATATTTAAGTTGTAAATCAAAATGTTCAACTTCTAGTTTAGAAAGATGTTTTACCAAATTATCGTGATCATCCTGCTCAATTTTCTCACTTAGTTCAGAGTTTTTGAATTGAAGTTCAATGACACGATCATGGGAGACTTTCAAAGCAACAGACAATTCATGAAATTGAGAAGCAGTAATAGAACAGTTAGTGGCAGTATAGAACACATCTTGAGAGATACACTCAGAAATCAAATTCTCATTTAAGGTATGCAAGTTCTTCCTCTCAATTTCATTATATTTTAGTGCTTGCTCATAGTCATTAACCTCAACTATCATTGCATCAAATTCCTTTTCCATTCCTTTAATATCTGTTTCAATCCCTTTTTTAAGACTCTCAAAATGATCTTTTAGAAGTTTAAAGAAAGGCATGACTTCAGTTAAATAGCATTCTTTTGTTTGTTCAAAACCCCTTTCCCCTTCAGTTATCCCAGTAGGTGTGATCCTTTTCTGACATGTTTTCTCAAAATAGACAAATAGTTGAAAAATCACATATTGACTGATTAAGGTCTTGCTCTTAGTGGCAATAGTCCTAAGAACTAAATGCATTGGTGTATTAGGAGGATACACAGTCACTCTAGGCATTTTCCTAAGGGGAGGGTTGGTTTCAACAATATTTTCAGCTTTCTGCTTATCTAAGTCCATTTTCCAGAACATTTGTTCGGGAGTTAACAAAGTCTGAGGCTTAAACTTGTTTAAGGCAATCCAATTCTCCTTTTTGTAATCATGGGGTGTGATAATTACTTTCTTTTCTTTACATTTTGGATCATCTAGTTTCTTGTTCATCTTTTTCCTAGTGACTTTATCTGATTTCTTATCTTCCTCTGAGCATTCAACGTAACTAGGTTTCTGTCTAGGTTTAAGGATTTCATTACCATCATAAATTACATTATGTGCAATTCTAGCCTTTTTAATGACCTCAGGATTAGGTTCCTCAACAAGGGCAATGCTATGCTTGTCGCTTAAGACTCTATGCTTAGTGATCATGTGAGCAGTCTGAATGGTGTTCCCTTGTATGTACAACTTGTTTTCAAGTTTGTTTTTCAAGGTTTTCAGATTAGAAAAATCTTTCAAGAGTTTTGATTCCTTAGCATTAAATTCTTGCTTAAGCATTTTCACGTTTTCTTGAAGTTCTTGTTTTTGCTTAGCAGTTTTAGAAAGCTTTTCTTGAAAGGAATTTAACTCTTGTTTTAATACTTCTTCTCTAAAATTACTTTTTCTAATGATTGTACGCACTTGGTCATCCATTTCCTGCTCATGAGTGGTCAACTCAAATTTGGCACGTTGTTCATAAATAGCAACACGTTCTTTATAGGCATTCAGTTCAGAGATGACAGAATCATCAGGGGCACATGCAGTGAATTCATCAAAAACATAATCATTGTTGACTGCAGAAGATGCATTACTTGGTACAATCTCACTTTCACTTTGTTTCACATATTGATCATATGGGACAACATTGATATTACCCATATTTTCAATATCTGACTCAATAATTACAGTTGATTGTACTTCGTTATGTATCTTTTGCTCATCAACTTCGTCGTATAATTTTAATACCTCATAAATGAGTTTGTCTTTGGATGGTCCAGCTTGTGGAGATGAAGAGACTTTAGGAGAGACCATTGAAGAAATGCTAGCCATGAAGATGGTTTGTGCAGTGGGTTCTCCATCAACATCAGAGTCGTATGCATCACAATCAGCTACTTGAAAGGCATTCTGATGATTATGGCCTATCTCCTGAATTGGTTGCTCATCCACATCTGCATCATATGTCTTAGCATTTCCCTCAGCCAAGAACAACAACTCCTCTTCATCCAAAGCTGCACCATTATCCTGAGCTTGCACAAGCAACATCTTATCCCTGAAGTACTCAGCATTCTGAGGGCGTTTTGGTGATGTGCAGTTCCTTGCAATGTGTCCCTCACCTCCACAATTGTAACATTTGATTGGCTTTGCTTGACCCTGATTTCCATTCCTTCCTCTATTCTGATTTGCAGCATAACCTCTACCAGCTCCACCTCTTGCTTGTTCGTACTGTCGTTCTTGAACTGGCTGCACCATAACCTTCCCATCTCTGACAGTGGCTTGATTATATGGATTGGAAGCAGTTCTGAGATTGTTGTTGGTGTGTGGAAGAGAGTTCATGTTTTGACTAATCAGAAGAGATAGTTGATTAATGAAGTTTCCCACGTGTGCATCAGCATCAGCTTGTTTGAACATAGGATCAGGAATAAGTTTGTGATTACCATTACCCATGGGTATGACTTGTGAGGCTTTGGTTGTGATTCCGATGTTTGAGTAGAAGGCAGTTGAGTCATTTGAAGAGCTTGTCTCTCCCTGGTTGGTTTTGAACTGATTAAGAATCCTTTTTTCAAACATAGCATGTCTCTCATTCTGAAGGAGGAAGGCATAGAGTTGCTCATAGTTTGTATTCTTCAATCCTTTAGTGAGCTTCACAGAAGTGACAAACTTGTGCCATTCGGGATTCATGTTGTTCACAAATTTTGAGTTCAGCTGAATGTTAGGCATAGTCATTCTGATGTTCCTCATATCATTAACAAGCTTGTGGAATCTCACATAGTACTCATAAACACTCTCATCTGGTTTCATCTTGAAGTGTTCAAATTCATCATAGAGTTGCGATTCTCTGTCTTCCATAGTTAATTCAGAACCTGAGAGAAGCATCTTGACATTATCCCATATTGCCTTTGCTTCGATGTTGTGATTGATCAGCTTGTAGATATCTTTTGGAAGACCTTGAAGTACGATGTTAGAAGCCCTGATATCAGCATCGAATCTCTTTTTCTCCTTATCATCGAGCTCATCATATGTCTTTGGTCTGTCAATTCCATAGATCATTGTTCCATCTTCAGCTATATCAATTAAGTCTCTAGTCGTCTCAACCCGATATGGTCCTTCATCAATGGATTTGAGAATGTTGCTTCATTTTCCTTTCCAAGACAGTACAATCTGATTCGTTGAGCCCAAGAGTCGTAGTCAGTTCTGTCAAGCATGGGTGGACGAGTATCTGAACCAGCTGCTTGAACATCCTCGGCAACAGTGGAGATGATTGTAGGAACGTTGGTAGACATGATGACAAATTAAACGGGATTTTATAACTCTATGATTAAACCGGGAAATAGATTCTTTCACGGGATTTTACTAAATCAAGAGAAAACTGTATTCAAAGGATATTACCCAAGTCGCTAGGAAATCTTGAACCAAGTCGCTAACTACTAAGTCGCTATAATCCCAAGTCGCTAACACACAGTCAAGTCACTATATAACAACTCGCTAAGATTCAAGTCGCTAGCAAAATTTTGACAGCAATTCGCTAAGATCCAAGTCGCTAAAATGTCAAGTCGCTAAATAGCAACTCGCTATGCACCAAATCGCTAACACCAAGTCGCTAACGAACAAAAGTACAAGTCGCTAACGTCTACCAAGTCGCTACCCGTAGTGGAGAATCCACTAAGTGTACTGTTTGTCGGCTTGTCTCACTAGACAAGTCGCTAACCCTAACTCGCTATGACTTTCAACTACAACTCGCTACCAAATTGTAAAGCAAGTCGCTACCAAGAAAACTTTTCCGTGGCTCAAGTCGCTAGCATGAAAAACACATAAACACCACTTTTCAATCCAAAAACAACCCAACCACTATGATTCAAACCTTCTAAATCAAAACCTAAACACTTGAGATGATTCTAAACACAAAAGTACTACCAAAATCCAAACTTTAACACTAGAAATCAACCAAATGATGCAAAAACCACTAAACTTTTTCAAACTCAAAAACCACCTAAAAACCACTAGAAATCCAAAGATATGTAAGATATGATCTAACCATGGCTCTAATACCAATTGTAAGCTATTGGATTTCACATACACATCAAATCATAACACAAAGTGGGCATATAAAGGTGAGTTCTAGAGAGAGAAAGTTAGAGGTTTAGGGAACTTAGTGAGAGAAAGAAAAGATCTTATTATGAGCTCCAACTCTCTACCTTGGAAGGTAGAGAGTATTTATAGTCTTACAATAAAACGCCACACAACGGGCTGTGGTTCAGGCATACAGTGGGTAAAGACCCGTCCGTCCTCCACGGTGTTACTTAACTAAATACTACTTAGCTTAATAGAACTACGACTACGAGCTTTCTAACGATTACATATACTTGAGGTGACCGACTCTTTAATACCTGGAATTTCTAATTCCTAACAGGGTATAATAGAGGACCTTGCTCTCTATGACAACGAAAGTTGGAATGACCCCCGTGAGTTGCCCAAAACCGTTAAGGCAATCTCCTTGCCTCCAATTGACTCACAATCTTCCGACCGTAGGATGATCGAGCTTGAAGATCAAGTAAAATTCCTAATGAGCTCCTACGAAAATCCTAAGTCTTCACATCAAGTTAATAAAATCACTCTTCCTTGTGAGTTATGTAGTGGTCCCCATGACACTCGTGATTGCACAAGACTCCCCGAACAAGCTTTTACGGACTACGCCTCCATGCGTACCGACAGAGCGGGAGAGAAGTGGAACACTTTCAAGCCCGAACAAAACAACTTAGGAAACTCTTACAACCCCTCATGGAGAAATCACCCTAACCTTAAGTGGAACCAAAACTCAAGCACACCCCAAAGCGCATCTAGTCCACCTAATAGGTTCAATTCTCTAAACACCGGGAACCCCACTAATCTTAAGGAAATTGCATATAGATTCATGTCATCTCAAGAGACTCAATTGACTAAGCTTGAAGCCGATTTTAAGCGAAGACAAAGCAAGATGACAAATAAGCTTGATGCCCTCTTAAAAGCCTTTAATGAACGGGAAATTGGAGCACTCCCAAGTGATACTATAAAGAACCCAAAAGTGAATTCGATTTCGTCAACTTCATGTTCTTGTTCACCATGGGAGAGTGCACATCCATATCCCTCACACCTAATGGTTCACTCGGTAAATGCCATCAACAAGGGTTCTAAGCCATCCAAAATGAGGTACCAAGGCCCTGCACCATTGGTAGAACCTACTCGTGAGAAACCCGTCAACCAAGAACCCAAGCCTAATCTATAGGAGGAGTACAAGGAACTCCATCAAGAAAAACCGGTTCTTGAAGTCTTAGCTCATGCACCTTATTATAATGCTTTAAAAGAAAAATATGAGTTAGAACTTAAACTTGGAAAACATGGGTCCGCTTTTGTGCGAAATAATCTACCTAAGAAGTTGGATGATCCCGGGCTATTTACTCTTTTGTGTAGGCTTGGAACTTCCAAACCTCTCGATGCTCTAGCCGACTTAGGATCATGCATCAATCTTGTTCCGTTGTCCCTCCATAGAAGCCTTAACTTAGGTAAAATAGAACCAACGGAAACCATCTTAGGTCTAGCGGATGGTAGTGTTGCATATCCGGTAGGGATAATAAAAGACATGGTAGTACACGTGGGAGGGTTGACTCTTTTGGCCGACTTCCATGTGCTAGACATGAATAAGGACCCGACATGCCCATTGCTAGTAGGAAGAGGATTCTTAGCTACTGCTAGTGCCATCATTGATTGTAAGATGTCCAAAATAGTGGTAGGCGAGGGGAGTGCTAGGTCAATTTACGATGTCAAAAAGCATACCTACTAGAAGGAAGAGGAACACCCACATGAGATTAGGCTGGATAGAGCGCCATCTAGATACGGACCTTGGATAGACAAGAATTTCATAGTCCCTAACGACCTTTCTACCTAGATGAAGCCTTTACTAGTAAAGCAACTTTACAAGAAAAAGAAATGGCTAGGGACATGGAAGTGAACCCGTTCGAGGACGCCTTAGTATTTAGGAAGATGACCGAGTTCCTAGGAAGTTTACCCGTCAATCTTGTCATGAATAAATGGAAAATTGAGAAGCCTAAACATAAGTGGGATTGTGATAGACCGCCTAGTGATGATAATGGAGAGTGGCACATTAGGATAACGATCTATGATCCCGATGGAGAGAAGTTTGAAAAGGCATATTGATAAGGTTTTAAAAGGTACCTTTTTGAGGGGGCGTTTAAGCCCTTATTTGATCACTTTTGTATCCGTTATTGCTTAATATCGTTCCTTTTCACTTTTTAGGTCACTTGAAGGCAAAATGCTGGAATGGCACTTATTTGGACGAAAAGGCGCGAATATATGAAGAAAATGGCCAAAGTCAGAATCGAGACACTCAAAGCTGCTGAAAACATAAGGTGACGGTGTCAGGTGTTAATTGCGACGCCGTCGGAGGATTTTTGTGACGGGACAGAAGCCAAAACTCCTATTTTCAAGTGACGACGTCAAGTTATAAAAGAGTAGGGCGTCACAACTCAGACGCCCTAGATTTGATCCAGACGGCATCAGAAAATGAAGCCGACGGTGTCATAACCATTAGGTGACGCCGTCACAAGCTGCAACATGAGCGCAAAGTAGCTGATACTGTTTTGGCCATAACTTTTGCATACGAACTCGGATTTAGGTGATTCAATAGCCCACGCGACCGGAATGAGGAAATCTACAATTTGGAGAAAAAGTCTTTGTGACGCCGTCACTCTATAAGTGTGACGCCGTCGCTCTTTGCCGACAGAAAATCTGCCTATAAATATAACATTATAACTTCACTTTTTGTAGGCCCTAAACCCTAAGTCCTATTCCAGGGTTTAGGTAGTTGTTTTTCTAGCAACTTAAAGGGTTTCAAACACTCCATAAACATTGTGTAATGATTTTTTTGTTAATCCAATCCTATGGTATGTCTTCAATTATCATAATTGTTGATTGCTCTTCATTAATTATGCTTGGCTAATTCACCTAGTGTTTGCTTATGATTGTATGAAACTTGTATATAATTAATTAGATCTTATTGATTTTTTAGTGATTCTTGTGTCTATCTTCATCATTAGGGTGTGACAATTTCAATGAGTCTAATTGGTTTAGTTTATAATTCTTGCATCCTACTGTCTCTTGTTTGATTGGTTGTCTCTTATCTTAATTGTTTAATGATCTAGTAATGCGATAGGTCATTCGTTGTGTAATTAATGCTTGATTAATCTTTGTGAACCTTAGGCTATAGCACTTAGAACGGTTGTAGGCTAAACCATCCAAAGAGGGCCTTAGAGTTAGAGTTTACAATCCCTAGTGGGTTTTGTAGACGAGACCCTTTGGTAAGTTCAAAGAGTTAGGGATAAACGCATACCCTACGACTTTAGACACACAACGCGTTAAGAATAAGGACGTGACAATTCAACCATCAATAGTACGTGACAATTCAGTAGGTAGAATTGGATAGCTAGCAAGAAGTAATACATCATAAGTAGATACGCTTCACATTCCTGGTAGACCCATAATTTAGTTAGTATCTTTTGGGATAGTTGACTAGCAACTAATTCCACCCTCCCCTCCAAAACCGAGATTCATAAAATATAAAAATACAAAAATAATCATCCCTCACCTTTAGACTTAAATCGACATACACTTCAGCCTAACGACACTATTCCCCTAGAGAACGATATCAATACCCGTGGCTTACCCTAATACTACACTACAACGATTAGGTTCACTGCCTAGGGTGTTGAAAAACTTGCTCGACGAAAAGGAAGTTCCTTTGACCCCGAACGACGCGTGTAGCGTTATCAAGTTTTTGGCGCCGCTGTCGGGGAATAGTTATTGCTTAGGCTTGATTTCTATCTCGTTTAGGTCTACTCACAAGATTCCTATCAAGTGAGATTTTTTTTTCTTTTTATTAGCTTCCTTGTAGTCTATCCCCCTTCTTTGTGCCTTTGTTCGTAAAAATTTTCCATTGACTCTTCCGTTCACCATTATGGAGAACGCGAATCCACTATATCTGCGATTAGGTTTTCATAAAAAATTATGATATTCCTAAAGCGGATTATTCAAGATGGTGGGAAGAAAGTAACCAAGTCCATAAACCTTTTGAGGGTTTCACCATTCCATCAAGCCCACAAAATACCTCATCTAGTGAAACCTATGCTTTGTTTGAGCCTTTACCTAGGATAGACTTTCGTGAACAACCTCCATGTTTAGAAACTATTGTTAGTGAGGCCTTTAGGAGAAGTGACCAAATTTGTGAAAATATTATGGTAAGCAACCAAGCATTAAACCATAAGTTGGATCAATTACTAGATTTGGTTTCATCACGACCTAAGGAAATAATACATGACGAGCATATAGATGATGTAGATGTGATTGAGGATAAGGTGAAAAGTCTAGACCCACAAGGTATCCCACAAGTTCCACCATCATTTAAGGCATACACACCGCACGTGACTTACCCGGAAGTAGTAGAAGAGACTTTAGGAATCCCAATTGAGGCAGAACCTTTGAACCAAACGCAACTGGAGAATATAGGTTTGAATACTTGTAGTCTCAGTCTTAATCTTAGTTCTAGGGAATTTCCTAGTGTTGATGAACCGGAACCTCAATCTTTACTTCCATCCTTAGATAAACGAGGAACCGACACACCCATCAACCAATTTAGTCCGGGTAGTTTTAGGATGAAGGAAGCCATTCACACACCCCCTTCACCTCACGTGGCATATTTCCACCCTAAGGGTGTGTATCGCTACTATCACCCGCACTTAAACTTAAGTGTAGGGAAAACTTCCCCTTTATCTATTAAATAAGGGTAGAGTCAGGCTCATGACTCGAACCAAAAACAAGCGCTTCTTGGGAGGCAACCCATGTGTATTTGTTTTTCATTTTCATTTGTGTGTCGTATATCTTCTATTGATTGTTTATTCTCATGTTTGAATTTGTAAAAATGCTTTATTTTGTCTTTAACCTCGTCTTAATTACATATAAAGGTATTTTACATAAGGGATAAGTGTAGGGAGGATTACACACGTTTTCAAAAGAAACGTAAACATGAGAATTACAATTATTTAAAAGATATACATGTGTGTTTGTTCGAGTCAAATGCTTGTATCGAGTCATAATGGATGTTTTGCAGGAAATTTTTCCAGATTCTAAAGATGTAAATTTTCCAGAATTTTTTCCAGAAAATCGCAGACCAGTTTTTTTCAGGATAACCTGACGGCGTCAGGATCGCAACCTGACGGCGTCAGGAAGGAGCAGAAACAACTGATTACTTTTTCTCGTTTTCTGTGCTACTTATAAATTTTTTGGAATTTTCCAGGTCTTAATTTTCTAGAAAATCTGCAAACATCCATTCCACAAGCATTATATCTTATTTAAGTCTGGAATTACATCTTGTTGTGATTTTTCTTTGTTCGGTTTGATGCATTGGGTTGTTTGTTTTCTTCAAGTGTGCAGGTTTAATTAATCAAGAAGAAGTTACAAAAGATTAGAAGGAGCTTTTCAAGCATAAATTCTTCTTGGAAAGGATTTAACCACTACTTCACACACGGATTCTACCGAGCTAATCAGGGGAGTACTAGTTTCTTTCGTTTTTAATTACCTTCCAATTATCATAACTTTGATACTTTCGGGGAACATTGGGGACAATGTTCAGTTTAAGTGTAGGGAGGGAAAATAAAACGGGAACTTTGAAACTATACTTATCCTTGATTATTTGCTTTGTCCAAATTGTATTTGTGTAATAAACTATGAGAAAATGTCGGTTAGGGTAATTTTGGCACCAAATTTAAAAATTTTCATGACATATAGGAGTGGGCCATTAGTCTTAACAAAAGCGTCTCACGGATAGGAAGTTGCATGACTAGCACAAAAAACCCTTTACCACCTAAATTCCACCCAAAATGTGAGGATCGCCCTTAGATTAGTAGGAATTAAAAGCATTCATCTTCAATGCTTAGAGTGTGAACCGGTAGTATATTAGATTCTAGAACTTGTTTTGTGATGCATTTCGAGATCGCAAGTAAGACTACACTTGTGTAGTTAGGAATAACTAAATGATAAGAGGCATTAGGATAACCCTTGTTTGATACCCGTAATATAATTACTTCTTCCACATCGGTTGAGTAATTCCCCCACACCCTTTGCGTTGTACTCATCTTTAGTACACGACACCCCTAGTTAACCCCTCAGAGCCTATCCTTTTCGCGGTTCTCGTGATGTTTTGGTTTTTTTGGAATATCAATGAAGAGCATTATTTACACCCCACCCCCAAATATACACCCAAATCGCCTTAGCCTACCCTGTATGCACTCACTTTTAGTGCATTATTGTTATCACCCTAAACCTTTAGTTCAATTATCTGGTTGTTTACATGAGTTGCTAAGTTGAGTCATATCCTTTGTATACAGTTTTGGGACGATTGGGATTCATGGGAAAAGTTAAAGTTTATGAAATGACGGGAAGGGAACGTTAAATTCAAAATCCCTTTGTTTGCGTAATAATGTACCCCAAGTGTTTTGATCTTTTCAATTCGGGTCAAATTAGTGTTAGAGTAATAAAAAACTCAAGTGTATGGATGTGCCTATAAATCCCTATTATTTTGATGTTACTGTAGAGGATGGTAGAGTAAAAGTGTATGAAAAAAAAATAGAAAAAAATAGAGTGATAAAAAAAAGTAGAAAAAAAAAAAAAAAAAAAAAAAAAAAAAAAAAAAAAACATACGGGCTACCATCCTACATCTATCCTTTAAATTTATGTTTGTTTATTTCAGTTAGCTAGAGTCTAGAGTGTCGAGTCTTGGCTTAGCAACGCCATTCTTCGTATGCTTGTAACATAAGATATTTTTGACTTGCCACCACTATATTGCCTATCCCACCAAACCCTTTGTTTCCCTACCGTAAGCCTAACATTACAACCCTTTAAAGACCTCTTTGATAGTCTTTCCTAGGTGCTTACGCCAAAGCGATGGAGGTTTGATCTATTCTCAAGCCTATGGTAATCTATGTACTAGAACCGGTTAATGAGTGTTTATCTTCCATTTCCAATTTGTTATATTTCATATACAACCGAGAGAGATGTGAGTATCCAAACACCCCATGTGAGGTGCTAGTATGTGATTTCCGTGCTTGTTATGACTTTGCGGGGCTTATATGTGTTGTGGACCGTTTTGAACGAATGTTTCATGACCCCTAACTTATAAATTAATTGGCTAAAAGCACATTTGCTTGAGGACAAGCAAATACCAAGTGTAGGGATATTTGATAAGGTTTTAAAAGGTACCTTTTTGAGGGGTCGTTTAAGCCCTTATTTGATCACTTTTGTATCTGTTATTTCTTAATATCGTTCCTTTTCACTTTTTAGGTCTCTTGAAGGCAGAATGCTGGAATGGCACTTATTTGGACGAAAAGGCGCGAATATACGAAGAAAATGGCCAAATTCATAATCGAGACACTCAAAGCTGCTGAAAACATAAGGTGACGGCGTCAGGTGTTAATTGCGACGCCGTCGGAGGATTTTTGTGACGGGACAGAAGCCAAAACTCCTATTTTCAAGTGACGACGTCAAGTTATAAAAGAGTAGGGCGTCACAACTCAGACGCCCTAAATTTGATCCAGACGGCGTCAGAAAATGAAGCCGACGGTGTCACAACCATAAGGTGACGCCGTCACAAGCTGCAACATGCGCGCGAAGTAGTTGATACTGTTTTGGCCATAACTTTTGCATACGAACTCAAATTTGGGTGATTCAAAAGCCCACGCGACCGAAACGAGAAAATCTACAATTTGGAGAAAACTTCTTTGTGATGCCATCACTCTATAAGTGTGACGCCGTCACTCTTTGCCGACAGAAACCCTAAGTCCGATTCCAGGGTTTAGATAGGTGTTTTTCCAGCAACTTAAAGGGTTTCAAACACTCCATAAATATCATGTAATGATTTGTTTGTTAATCCAATCCTATGGTATGTCTTTAATTATCATAATTGTTGCTTGCTCTTCATTAATTATGCGTGGCTAATTCACCTAGTGTTTGCTTATGATTGTATGAAACTTGTATATAATTAATTAGATCTTATTGATTTCTTAGTGATGCTTGTGTCTATCTTCATCATTAGGGTGTGACAATTTCAATGAGTCTAATTGGTTTAGTTTATAATTCTTGCATCCTACTGTCTCTTGTTTGATTGGTTGTCTCTTATCTTAATTGTTTAATGATCTAGTAATGCGATAGGTCATTCGTTGTGTAATTAATGCTTGATTAATCTTTGTGAACCTTAGGCTATAGCACTTAGAACGATTGTAGGCTAAACCATCCAAAGAGGGCCTTAGAGTTAGAGTTTACAATCCCTAGTGGGTTTTGTAGACGAGACCCTTTGGTAAGTTCAAAGAGTTAGGGATAAACGCATACCCTACGACTTTAGACACACAACGCGTTAAGAATAAGGACATGACAATTCAACCATCAATAGGACGTGACAATTCAATAGGTATAATTGGATAGCTAGCAAGAAGTAATGCATCATAAGTAGATACGCTTCGCGTTCCTGGTAGACACATAATTTAGTTAGTTTCTTTTGGGATAGTTTACTAGCAACTAATTCCACCCTCCCCTCCAAAACCGAGATTCATAAAATATAAAAATACAAAAATAATCATCCCTCACCTTTAGACTTAAATCGACATACACTTCAGCCTAACGACACTATTCCCCTAGAGAACGATATCAATACCCGTGGCTTACCCTAATACTACACTACAACGATTAGGTTCACTGCCTAGGGTGTTGAAAAACTTGCTCGACGAAAAGGAAGTTCCTTTGACCCCGAATGACACGTGTAGCGTTATCACATATCGAACCGAACGTACTACTAGGAACTTAAATGATAAGTTTGATCCTTATGACATTGTTAAGGATAGGCTTACTTATATCGGTACGTAGGAACACGACTACGAGTCTAGCTACAAGACTCATAAATAAAGAAAAGCGCTTTGTGGGAGGCAACCCATGCTTAATTGTTTGCTTGTTAGTATCATATATCTTTTATTGATTGCTTATTCTCGTGTTTAAATTTGTAAAAATGCTTTATTTTGTTTTTAACCTCGTCTTAATTGCATATAAAGGTATTTTACATAAAGGATAAGTGTAGGGAGGATTACACACGTTTTCAAAAGAAACATAAAACATGAGAATAACAATTATTAAAAGATATATATGTGTGTTTGTTCGAGTCAAATGCTTGTATCGAGTCATAATGGATGTTTTACAGAAATTTTTCCAGATTCTAAAGATGTAAATTTTCCAGAATTTTTTCCAGAAAACCACAAACCAGTTTTTGTCAGGATAACATGACGGCGTCAGGAAGGATTAAAAACAACAGATTACTTTTTTCTCGTTTTCTGAGCTACTTATAAATTTTTGGAATTTTCCAGGTCTTAATTTTCCAGAAATTCTGTAAACATCCATTCCACAAGCATTATATCCTAGTTTAATAGAGTCTTATATATATTATTACCGCCGATTTTACACGAAGGTTTCGTTTGTTTTCTTCAAGTGTGCAGGTTTTATTTATCAAGAAGAAGAAACAAAAGATTGGAAGGAGCTTTTCACGCATACATTTTTCTTGGAAAGAATTTAACCACCACTTTACACGGATCCTACCGAGCTAATCAGGGGAGTATTAGTTTCTTTTGTTTTTAATTACCTTCTATTAACATAACTTTGATACTTTCGGGGAACATTGGGGACAATGTTCAGTTTAAGTGTAGGGAGGGAAAATAAAACGAGAACTTTGAAACTATGCTTATCCTTGATTTTTTGCTTTGTCCAATTGTATTTGTGTAATAAACCATGAGAAAATATCGGTTAGGGTAATTTTGGCACCAAATTTAAAATTTTTCATGACATATATGAGTGGGCCATTAGTCTTAACAAAAGCGTCTCACGGATAGGAAGTTGCATGACTAACACAAAAAACCCTTTACCACCTAAATTCCACCCAAAATGTGAGGATCACCCTTAGATTAGTAGGAATTAAAGCATTCATATTTAATGCTTAGAGTGTGAACCGGTAGTATATTAGATTCTAGAACTTGTATTGTGATGCATCCCGAGATCGCTAGTAAGACTACACTTGTGTAGTTAGGAATAACTAAATGATAAGAGGCATTAGGATAACCCTTGTTTGATACCCGTAATATAATTACTTCTTCCACATCGGTTGACTAATTACCCCACACCCTTTGCGTTGTACTCATATTTAGTTCACGATACCCCTAGTTAACCCCTCAGAGCCTATCTTTTTTGCGGTTCTCGTGATGTTTCGGTTTTTCCGGAATATCAATGAAGAGCATTGTTTACACCCCACCCCCAAATGTACACCCAAATCGCCTTAGCCTACCCTGTATGCACTCACTTTTAGTGCATTATTGTTATCACCCCAAACCCTTAGTTCAATTATCTAGTTGCTTGCATGAGTTGCTAAGTCGAGTCATATCCTTTGTACACAGTTTTGGGATGATTGGGACTCATTGGAAAAGTTAAAGTTTATGAAATGACTGGAAGGGAACGTTAAATTCCCTTATTTGCGTAATAATGTACTCCAAGTGTTTTGATCTTTTCAATTCGGGCCAAATTAGTGTTAGAGTAATAAAAACTCAAGTGTAGGGATGTGCCTATAAATCCCTATCATTTTGATGTTACCGTAGAGGATGGTAGAGTAAAAGTGTATGAAAAAAAATCAAAAAAAAATAAAAAAAGAGAAAAGAAAAAAATAGAGTGTTCAAAAATATATATATATATATATATATATATATATATATATATATATATATATATATATATATATATATATATATATATATATATATATATATATATATATATATATATATACGGGCTACCATCCTACATCTATCTTTAAATTTATGTTTGTTTGTTTCAGTTATCTAAAGTTTAGAGTGTCGAGTCTTGGCTTAGCAACGCCATTCTTCGTATGCTTGTAACATAGAGATTTTTGACTTGCCACCACTAAATAGCCTATCCCACCAAACCCTTTGTTTTCCTACCGTAAGCCTAACATTACAACCCTTTAAAGACCTCTTTGATAGTCTTTCCTAGGTGCTTACGCCAAAGCGATGGAGGTTTGATCTATTCTCAAGCCTACGGTAATCTATGTACTAGGACTGGTTAATGAGTGTTTATCTTCCATTTCTAACTTGTTATATTTCATATACACCCGAGAGATGTGAGTATCCAAACACCCCATGTGAGGTGCTAGTATGTAATTTTCATGCTTGTTATGACTTTTGCGGGGCTTATATGTGTTGTGAATTGTTCTAAACCAATGCTTCATGACCCCTAACTTATAAATAAATTGGCTAAAAGCACATTTGCTTGAGGACAAGCAAATACCAAGTGTAGGGATATTTGATAAGGTTTTAAAATGTACCATTTTGAGGGGTCGTTTAAGCCCTTATTTGATCACTTTTGTATCCGTTATTACTTAATATCGTTCCTTTTCACTTTTTAGGTCTTTTGAAGGCAAATTGCTAGAATGGCACTTATTTGGACGAAAAGGCGTGAATATACGAAGAAAATGGCCAAAGTCAAGAATCGAGACACTCAAACTGCTGAAATACAAGGGGACAGCGTCAGGTGTTAATTGCGACGCCGTCGGAGCACTTCTGTGACGGCTCAGTAGCCAAATTGCTTAATTTCAAGTGACGGTGTCAGGCTTTAAAAGAGTAGGCCGTCGCAACTCAGACGGCCTAGATTTGATCCAGACGGCGTCAGAGACTGAAGGGGACGACGTCACAAGCATAAGGTGACGCCGTCGCAAGACTAACGTGGCCAAGACGAAACCCTAATGACGGCGACTAGTCGGCGTCACAAATCATAAGGTGACTCCGTCGCGATTGTAATCTTATATATAGAATCCGAATTTTTCAGTTTTAGTGTGTAGTCTTTTGGAGTAAAAACCTAAACCGAACCAAGGCTGTCTTGTACAATATTTTAGGGTTCCAAACCCTATCTTACACCAAGATAAGTACTTTAATTCATTAATTCAATTATGTCTTCAATTATTTGTGTGTATGCTTCCATGTTCTCCATGTCCGGCTAATTTATTTGTGTGTTTGCTTAGGGAATATGAAACTTAATTATTAAATATTGATTGGTTGTCTCTTATCTTAATTGTTAATGATCTAGTAATGCGATAGGTCATTCATTGTGTAGTTAATGCTTGATTAATCTTTGTGAACCTTAGACTATAACACCTAGAGTAGTTGTAGGCTAAACCATCCAAAGAGTACCTTAGAGTTAGAGTTTATAACTCCCAGAGATTTTGTAGACGAGACCCTTTGGTAGTTTCAAAGAGTTAGGGATAAACGCATACCCTACGACTTTAGACACACAACGCGATTAAGAATAAGGACGTGACAATTCAACCATCAATAGGAGATAATTAAGGAGTAATAAAACCTAAGTAAACACATCTTTAAACTATCATACGAGCACACAATAATTACACATAGACTAGATACACCTTAGATTAGATAATTAGATAAGTAAAGTAATCGGTAGAAATACCAACCCCCAAATCCAAACCTCGAGATTCGTACATTTTCATTTTCTAAAAAACATAAAAAGATAAAAAATAATCTTCCTCAACCCCAACCTTAGCATAGTAACTTCTTACTAGCATTCCTATTCCCTTAGAGAACGATATCAATACCCGTGGCTTACCCTAATACTACACTACAACGATTAGGTTCACTGCCTAGGGTGTTATAAAACTTGCTCGACGAAAAGGAAGTTCCTTTGACCCCGAACGACGCGTGTAGCGTTATCAGTACAATTCCTCGATTGTATCTTAAGGAGAGTGTTTCTCGCCATGGTGTACCGATTTCCATCATATCCGATCTTGATAGCCGATTCACCTCAAGATTTTGGCAAACACTTCAAAACGCTATGTGTACCAAATTGGATATGAGTACCGCCTACCACCCTCAAATAGATGGACAAAGTGAAAGAATAATCCAAACTCTGGAAGACATGCTGAGAGCATGCGTGATCGATTTTACAAAAGGATGGGATAAGCACTTACCTCTAGCAGAATTTTCTTACAATAATAGCTACCACGCCATCATCAAAGCAGCTCCATTCGAAGCGCTTTATGGACGAAAGTGTCGATCACCCGTTTGTTGGGCAGAAGTTGGAGAAGTACAACTTAATGGCCCTGAAATTATTCAAGAGACAACTGAGAAAATAATGTAAATCAAGCAATGTCTACAAGCAGCAAGAGATAGACAAAAAAGCTATGTTGATGTCAGAAGAAAACCCATGGAATTCCAAGTAGGAGACCAAGTAATGCTAAAGGTATCTCCTCGAAAAGGAATGGTCAGATTTGATAAAAGAGGAAAACTCTAACCCGATACATAGGACCGTTCAAAATTCTGAAAAGATTTGGTCCAGTAGCGTATAAGCTCGAGCTTCCGGAAGAGCTCAGTCAGGTACATGATACTTTTCACGTTTCAAACCTTAAGAAATGTCTATCCGATGAAACCCTTGTTGTTCCTCTAAAGGACATACAACTCAATGATAAACTTTGCTTCGTAGAAGAACCTGTTGAGATCATGGACAGGGAAGTCAAGAGGCTAAAGCAAAGCCGCATTCCCATCGTCAAAGTTTGATGGAATCATAAGAAGAGAGGTGCCGAGTTCACCCCGGGAGCTCCATGATGTAATATGTACCAAATATCCTCACCTGTTCACCGAATCACCCACAATAACCTCTGCGAGTTAAACTTCGAGACGCGGTTCTCTTAAGGGGTAGGTACTGTAAGCTCCTAGAAAATTTCATATGTCATTAACTAGTTAATCTTGAATAAAGCACGGATCTTTGAACCATGAAATTTTCTTGGCGTCGTTTTTGCATATCATTTGGCAAGTGCATAGTAACACGCGAATTAAAAGCTCAAACTGTACCGTTGTGACCCGATCAAAGTTACCTCGATCTCGATAATAATAATTCTTTAATTTAAATAAATAAGTTATATAAAATAAATACATAATAAATCATTTAATAAATATATTTTTTTCCTAACCGGGCCTCAAGCCCAATCCACTCCACCCTTATTCCTTTCCTTGGGCTCTCGTTCTATCCAATCCAAGTCCAACCCTATTCCTTCTTGGGCCTAGCTGGTTACAACCTAACCCAGCACACCTTTAGACTTGTTTTGAAAACACAAGTAGTAAAAATACTACAAGTCCTATGCTAAATGTCTTATGTGACCGGTCGAGTACCAAGAAAAACACAAAACAAAAATTCAAACTCCTTGGTCCTCCCTTGTTTGCGTGTGGATGTAAAAAGAGGAGACACAAAA
>BPTQ01000006.1:64323809-64333809 GCA_019973895.1 Chrysanthemum seticuspe | reverse complement strand
AAACCATTTTGCTAAGACTCCTAAAGTCATCATCTACATCCTCATTCTCAGCACTTAGAAACTTTTACAAACCTCTTTTAATCATCTCATCATGAGAAAAGCTCCTAGTGGTAACTCATCCACCCAAGGACCACCCAAGAAAATTGCTCGTGTTGTTCACGAAATTTCCTCAACCGAATCATCTCCCGTTAAATCCACAAATGTTAGGATCTCCCCTCCACCTATCAAACCAATTCCCAAAAGGATTGTTCCCACAAAACTACCAATGCCAAACACCACCATACCTCCTAAACCAAACAACCCCATTTCCACTAAACCATCACCCTTAGTGCCTAGAGCCATATCATTCACCACCCCACTCTCATCACCACACATTTACAATCTAGAGGACTTGCCTCCTAGGCCATCCCATCCTCCACCATCACCAACATTCTCCTCTTTAGGAGGAATAGCGCAACAAAATCAAGGTGTTGAGTCAACACTAGCTCCGACTTCCTTTTCTCCGTCACCCTCAAATAGTCCATTTTGGATTATGAGGAATCATCAAAGTCAACCACCCGACCACATGGAAGTTGACACCTCTCTACCTCCACCATCATCCTTTGTTGAGCCATCATTGAATGTGCCTCCACCAATCCCTCCTCCTTTTGAGGATCCTCAACACTCTTCACTTGATCCTCCTCATCAAGCCATACCACCACCATTTCCGAGCCATGACAAATATTGTTATCATTGTCAACATGTTGAAAGTTTGATACATGAAGTATGTGAAGATCAACGTTTCATGTTTTATCACCTCCTTGAACGTTTCGACGAGATCAAACCTAAACAAACTTGAGATAGAAAATTCAAGTGGTGTCTTAGTATCAAGATCAACTTAGATAGTCTAGAAATCCTAAGTCATGTATTGTTCATTTTCTTAGTTTTTAGAGTTATGTACATCATATCTCTAGTTTTATTAAATGAAATTACATGCTATTTGTGATATTCCTTTGAGAATGTGTTTTGTGCCTTGTTACATATCTCTTTTTGATGATAACGCCACTTGTTTCATCACCAGTGCTGTCTTAAGCTTTTAGACAGACGGATCCCTCAGTTTTGCCTAGACGGATCCCTTCAAAGAGGGAACCGTGGGATCCATGCAACAGAAGACTTGTTTTCTACTAACTTGAGTCTTATTTACAGGAAATTATGCATTATATACTCGTTTTCTAACCTTTGTTTTGTAAATTTTCAATATACACATGAAGACTTTGACACCCTAAGCTAAGGGAAGCTTCGTGTCAAAGCGACACATTGCAAAATCATTTGCAATATATTTCACATTAGGATTACGTTACATGACGTCCCTTTGCAAAGTTGCAATCATCAAGGGGGAGTATACTCATCACAAAGACGAAACCATTTGCAAACATAGTTGCAATGCACTAGTTTAGTATTTCTTCTTACTTGACGCCCTCACAAAAGGATGGACTCGTCAAGGAGGAGCTAAGACGAGAACACTTCCCGTCACTTGCTCTCTATATTTATATTTTTTTTCTTTCTTTTTACATGTTTTCTCTTAAAATAATGTGTTAGTTTCTTTTCGAAGCTCGTTTTGTTTCGACAAAAAGGGGAAGAAGAGAGTAAAAACTACAATTCAAACTTTTACGAATTTTAGTTTTTCCTTAAAATAATCTTATTTTTTGTCATCAACAAAAAGGGGGAGATTGTTAATACAAATAAGCCGTAAAAACATTTATTTATATTTTACGATCTTCTAATGTTGTCGATAACAAACGTAAAATTATTTTAACGAAACAAATAAAATACGTAAATAGTTTGAGTCAATAGTTTACTAACACACTTACATTTTTCATATAAAACACTAAACAAGTAATAGTGTTTTTATGTTTTAGTAATGCATATGTACAACAACTAGTGTTTACATATTGGATAGATGTATACATAATTAGTATGTATTGTAATGGGTAGAAGTTTAAAGTATTTGACCTATTGACTAAATACATTGAATGTAGTTGGGTAAAACCCAAAGTCCATGACCCATACCCATGGAGCATAACCCATAACCCATTGCATGACATCATGCATAAGTCATAAATGAGCATTATCCATGACCCGTGGAGCTAACCCATGACCCATGGATTAGATGCATTACATCTAGTAGATACATTGTATCTACTTGGATACTCATGGTCCAAAGTCTAGGAACCATAACCCATGACCCATGACCCAGAACCCATGGGCAAAGAAGAGCGTCCCACGGTTTCCCCAGTTTACACTGGACGGATCCCTCAAGTAAGGGATCCGTGGGACAGTAGCACATTTTCCTCTATAAATAGTGAGCCATTTCTTCATTGTAACTCAACCCTTTCACATATATTTTCTCTTTGAGTTGTAAACTCTTTAACCACATATCCAAGTGATCTTTGTATGTAGTTTTGTTATTGTGTGATTCTCTAGGTTCCTCTTAAAGGCGAGATCACCACCTCTTTGAAGTTGAACAAGCTCAAGTCCATGAGTTGCCATGCTTCGTCATCATCAAGAATATTGAGGTTCTCTTGTTGCTAGTTCTTTCTTCCTCCCTAGAAGTGTTGTGTCAAAGGCATTAGGGATGCCAAAAGAGTCAAGACGAAGGCATTAGTGAAAGGTGTTTAACATCCATGTCAAAGGCATTAGTGAAGGATGCCAAAAGAGTCAAGACGAAGGCATTGCCGAATGTCCGTGTCAAAGGCATTAGTGAAGGATGCCTAGAAGTCAAGTCAAGAGGCATTAGTGAAAGATGTCAAGAGTGTACAATCGATGAGGTGCATCGATGTACAAATAGAGATAGGTTGTGTCAAAGGATATTGATATCCTTGTTGATGTTGTCATAAGGAGTGGGTATCCTTTGGGATAGGTGTTGTATAGTGTTGGGTAGTAGTTCCTCCTTTATAATGGAACTCAGTATCTAGCCTTGTACCGGATAAAGTATAGGCAATGTTATGATAGGTGTGGTTCTACCTTGTGAAAGAACCCGGTGTCTAGCCTTGTACCGAATAAAGAGTAGGCGACGTTGTGAAGGCTTCTCCGCCACAAGGAGTTGGTGTTGTGTAGTGATTACGAACTCTCGAGTAGGTGACTCGGGGAGTGGAGTAAGGCAAGGAAGGTGTCCTTGTAGCCGAACCACTATAAATACTCGCGTTGTGGTTTTGTGCTTCTTACTCTTTATCTTAGCTTTTATTGAACTATATGCTTGTCTATCAACATCCAACACACACGTTCATATAGATTGACATAAGTCGATCTAAATAGTTTAAAACCAAGTTTTAATCGGTAAAACTATTCAACCCCCCCCCTTCTAGTTTTCTACACTTTATTGAATGGTGTATTCAATGATCTATCATTTTGGTCGTGAACCAAAAGTTTATCATTATTCTGAGACTTGCCATCTCATTCTTAGGTTCCAGGTTGGAGCCTCCACTATATTGTACTTGATCTCTTTGTGCTTGTTCATTTCCACTAAGGTGAGTTCATAGCCTCTCTTTTACTTTTATTTACAAACCCCGCGAGGGAGATACATGCTCTAAAATAGGACACAAGGTTTTTCATAACTGTTCGCTACTTGATTATTGGAATTGCCTAAGTATTTAGTCGAAAGACCCCTGCATCATGAACCATTAGTCACTTGCGAGTGAACACAGATATCGTGAATAGTACTATAGGGAGTAACGACCCCGTCTTGGTTATCGGAAATAACCGGGGCACACCATATTTGAATTGCATTAGGTAATTGGCTATTACCTCCTTGGGGTCAAACTGATAACGTACACCAGTAATTTGGTGTATGCAATTGAGTATTGGTTGCATGAGCTTAGCGCATAATAATCTGTGATTTTCTTTATGATAAGTTGTTAGTTTACAATTATCATGTTCATGTTCTTTTGTTCAACTGATTAAATATAAACTTATGGATTCACTCAACATTTTTGTTGACCCTTTTAAGCATGTTATCTCAGGTAATCATTGAAGATCATATCTATGGCACGGAGCGGGCAATGCAAGACCTTTATTTAGTGGTGTAAACTTAACGTTATCATTTCTTACAAACTCATGATCAGTCTTTTGTGTATTATCTAAAACAATTGGAAATTATTTTGTAACAAACTATGAGTTTTTCTTGAATGATAACAAATTTTCTTAAAACGTCTCTTTTGAGTCGTTTTCTATGATTATTGTTGGGAAATACGTTTTTGGGAGTTAATACTTATTTCAGTAGAGTTAGTATTGATAGTGTTATTTGATAAGTATTAACTAGTTAGTACTGATAGTGATAATATTAGTACTGATAGTATTAAGTTTGTACTGATCTATGTTAGGAATGTCGTGTAAGAGTTGTAACAACATATCTTCTATTCTAATAGAAGATATGATATACTTAATGCATAGTTATCTCTGTAAGGGATCTCCTTAGTGTATAAAAGGAGATCCTAGCTAGGTTAAACAGACAAAAAATATTCTAGCCGTCTTAAGAAGAGCTTCAAGGTTGTAAACCCTAGTACTAGGAGAGTACTCGTATTATTGCTTAATAATATTGAAGCTGTTGGTGTTATACTTGTTCTTACTTTAATCTTCTAAGTGCATTCAAGTAGATTCCGCATACTTGTGTGCATCTACAACAAAGTTTCTCATTGTTTTTATGGAACCATCCAAGGCAACTAACACGTTTGCAAGCTAAGTGTTCTAGATCCAAGGTTTGGGACTCCACAATTATTGACTGTGATCTCCATCAAGTAACACCCCGATTAGCCTTCCTCTGTCATGTTGATATTTGGGGGTGTTACAACTACGTCGTAATTCCTCACAAGCATTATGACGTAACAACATTTTGTTAAGAGGTTACGGCGTAACTCACATCTACTATACGACGGAGCTGCTAACTACGGCATAACCATTCCTTATTCTTACGCCATAGTCTACTTAACGAGATTTATGTTTTGAAGATAATTAAGTTACGGCATAACTCTCAACTCAAGTTACGCCGTACCTATGATCATGCCTATAAATACAAGCCCTAAATTCTGCATTTCACATCATTCACACACAACTCAAAGGCAGAGAACGTGAACAGGGTTCCAAAGGCAGATCATACGGAGCATACAGAGCCATCTCCAAGGGAGGAATCACACCATATCGATAAGCATTAGCGATCATTTCTATCTTTTACTTTAATTTATGTCTTTCATTATGTTAAACATTGAATTTATTGTATCTTTTAATATGATCGGCTAAGAACCTTTGGTGCTAGCCTAGTTATGATTCCTTGAATGTATTGTTTGTGTTTTCATGCTTCCATATAATTGTTTCTAGTGTATGCATGCATAGTTCAATGGTAGTTACCCTAGCTTCAGTAGTTTTGAAATGCGGTCATATCTAGTTGCTTAAAAGAATTGACCAACTGACCCTAAGTAAGTAGGTAGAGTTAGGAAGGGTAAGAATTGACCAACTCACGACCCTTCCCCTCTTGTGCGAACTGACCAAATGATCACCGTTCGTATGGTCGAACTTAAGTTAGGGATGAGTGTCTAAGATGCTAGCGCCCGGGCACTCGTTATTTCGAATCTTGCATGTAGGGTACTTAATGACTTGGCTTAGGTGACTTAAGACCCTCGACTCCCCAAAGGGTTGGCCTTTGATGTTGGGTAGGAGCCTTTGTTGATAGGTTATGATGAATTGACCAAATGATGTCCTAGCGACTTAAACCCCCACTTGAATCAATTAGAAGTAATTTAGAAAACATAGACATTAAATGATAAGATGATTAATTAGGTTAGCACACTTTCTCTCCACTGTTTACAACTTAAACTTACTTTGCGCATTTTAGTTCTTGTCTTTAGTTTAATTAATCATTTCAACCTCAAAACCAGTTTAAAACAAGTGACACTTAGACTTAATAGGATCCTCATCTACATAGCTCTTGGGAACCACCTCGGCTTTACCACCTCTTATACTGCTCGTTGTGGAGTTTGATATTACTCCTTGAGATCGTTTTGAGCCTCTAGGGTTAACAATAACAATGACAATAAACATGATACGCAGCGGAATAAAACAAATCAAAGTTATTGACACAAGGTTTTTCATTATAATCACTCCAAGCCTCAAATATTATATGATCAGAATAATACGGTTACACTTAACTTGTAACAGGGATCAAAGATCCTTGAGGCTAAACTAAACAAACTCTAACCCTAGACGTTTATAGGAACACGTCTAGGTTACACATACACACACCTTTAGACTACATTATGGAAGACTTATATATAAAACCTACACCCCATGTCCTCTTTATATACTAGAGGATTAGGGTTTACAAAATACTACGAAGGACTAAATAATAAATCTTCTTTTGCAAGCAAGTCCTTCCATCTTTTTGTAGATTTCTTCTTTGTCACTTTAAGCCCTTGATGTTTCATTCTTGTATTTATTTTGTCTCATCAAATCCAAGGAACCTAAAACCCAACAATCTTCCCCTATTTGATGATGACAAAACAAACAAAGTCGTGTACGAACTTCCCTAGACGAAGTAGCAGAAGTTGAGATGTAAACATCTCCGTGAATGAAACATTCTTGTCTTCCTTTGTCTTCCCCTTAATCCATGCCATCGCACTCCAATATCTCTTCCTCTTTTTGTTATCAACAAATAGAGAATGTAAACATTAGAAACTTCCCCTTGAGTGGTGCATGAAAATGATTCTTCAAATCAGTAAGCTCTATGTAATGATCACTTGTGAAGAAAACCAAGTATAACGAATTTGCTGAAGAAGTAAAATAACCCAAACTTGTATCTTATGTCTTGTTTATCCACGTGACTCCAAACTTATACTAATACCATATAAGTAGACCACAATCTCTTGACAAAATCCTCATCTTCAATGAGACACTGAGCACTACAATGTAACTCCTTTAAGTGATAGTTAACTAGGTCTTCATTCATCCACCCCTTGACCTATGAAACTAGATTTTGCAAGTCTTCGTCAACATCCTTTAAGCACGAACAAGTTATCTACAAAGTGTAACACCCACTTTGAGATATGATAAGAACACAAGCCTGTGAAACTCAACTTCAACATCAAATTAGTGATATTCAACCGTCTTCGTAATCAACTAGTCCAATAAACCAAATACGAGCCATTTTAAAACCTTTAAGATCAAATAACCAAACTCCTTGTGTGTGTGAACCAAAATCCCATGTGTGTGTCACCAAAAATCTCAGTACCAAAAACATGTACAGCTTCCCCTCAATTCCAAAACCTCATTAGTAGAAACGAATAACGCAAGAAACACCAGCAGTGGAATTGAGATAACACTAGCAGTGGTTTCGAGAAAACAATAGGAGTGGTTTCAGAAAAACACTAGAAGTGGTTTCAGAAAAACACTAGAAGTGGTTTCAGAAAAACACTAGAAGTGGTTTCAGAAAAACACTAGAAGTGGTTTCAGAAAACACTAGAAGTGGTTTCGTAAAAACACTATCAGTGGTTTCGAGAATACACTATCAGTGGTTTCAAGAATACACTATCAGTGGTTTCAGAAAACACTAGAAGTGGTTTCGTAAAAACACTAGGAAAGCTGCTTCTAACCATGAATCATAAACACCACACAATGTATAAACAACCTCCATCAAGAATTAGAACAAGTAACACAAATTCAAGAAGTTGAATATGCATGAAAACCCAAAAATTCGAATTATTAAACCAGTTTCTGAAAACCCTTCAGCAGCCAACTTCGACAACGAATAACTTTTTACTGGAAGCTCATATCGAAAATCCCTTCGGTGAAAAGTTAGATGAATATATAGAGAACGTCCACCGAAATTTTCTTCACGATCCAACGGTTAACGAAAAAGTTATGATCATTACAAAACAGTGCTGCAGAAACATATACGAAAAAATTCAGCTTCGAATTTTTTCTTCTTTTCGCCATTCTTCGACCAATAAAACCTTGTGAATCCCTAGGTAACGAGCTCCCCAAGCTCTGATACCAATTGTGGAGTTTGATATTACTCCTTGAGATCGTTTTGAGCCTCTAGGGTTAACAATAACAATGACAATAAACATGATACGCAGCGGAATAAAACAAATCAAAGTTATTGACACAAGGTTTTTCATTATAATCACTCCAAGCCTCAAATATTATATGATCAGAATAATACGGTTACACTTAACTTGTAACAGGGATCAAAGATCCTTGAGGCTAAACTAAACAAACTCTAACCCTAGACGTTTATAGGAACACGTCTAGGTTACACATACACACACCTTTAGACTACATTATGGAAGACTTATATATAAAACCTACACCCCATGTCCTCTTTATATACTAGAGGATTAGGGTTTACAAAATACTACGAAGGACTAAATAATAAATCTTCTTTTGCAAGCAAGTCCTTCCATCTTTTTGTAGATTTCTTCTTTGTCACTTTAAGCCCTTGATGTTTCATTCTTGTATTTATTTTGTCTCATCAAATCCAAGGAACCTAAAACCCAACAATCTTCCCCTATTTGATGATGACAAAACAAACAAAGTCGTGTACGAACTTCCCTAGACGAAGTAGAAGAAGTTGAGATGTAAACATCTCCGTGAATGAAACATTCTTGTCTTCCTTTGTCTTCCCCTTAATCCATGCCATCGCACTCCAATATCTCTTCCTCTTTTTGTTATCAACAAATAGAGAATGTAAACATTAGAAACTTCCCCTTGAGTGGTGCATGAAAATGAGTCTTCAAATCAGTAAGCTCTATGTAATGATCACTTGTGAAGAAAACCAAGTATAACGAATTTGATGAAGAAGTAAAATAACCCAAACTTGTATCTTATGTCTTGTTTATCCACGTGACTCCAAACTTATACTAACACCATATAAGTAGACCACAATCTCTTGACAAAATCCTCATCTTCAATGAGACACTGAGCACTACAATGTAACTCCTTTAAGTGATAGTTAACTAGGTCTTCATCCATCCACCCCTTGACCTATGAAACTAGATTTTGCAAGTCTTCGTCAACATCCTTTAAGCACGAACAAGTTATCTACAAAGTGTAACACCCACTTTGAGATATGATAAGAACACAAACCTGTGAAACTCAACTACAACATCAAATTAGTGATATTCAACCGTCTTCGTAATCAACTAGTCCAATAAACCAAATACGAGCCTTTTTAAAACCTTTAAGATCAAATAACCAAACTCCTTGTGTGTGTGAACCAAAATCCCATGTGTGTGTCACCAAAAATCTCAGTACCAAAAACATGTACAGCTTCCCCTCAATTCCAAAACCTCATTAGTAGAAACGAATAACGCAAGAAACACCAGCAGTGGAATTGAGATAACACTAGCAGTGGTTTCGAGAAAACAATAGGAGTGGTTTCAGAAAAACACTAGAAGTGGTTTCAGAAAAACACTAGAAGTGGTTTCAGAAAAACACTAGAAGTGGTTTCAGAAAAACACTAGAAGTGGTTTCGTAAAAACACTATCAGTGGTTTCGAGAATACACTATCAGTGGTTTCAAGAATACACTATCAGTGGTTTCAAAAATACACTATCAGTGGTTTCAGAAAACACTAGAAGTGGTTTCGTAAAAACACTAGGAAAGCTGCTTCTAACCATGAATCATAAACACCACACAATGTATAAACAACCTCCATCAAGAATTAGAACAAGTAACACAAATTCAAGAAGTTGAATATGCATGAAAACCCAAAAATTCGAATTATTAAACCAGTTTCTGAAAACCCTTCAGCAGCCAACTTCGACAACGAATAACTTTTTACTATGAGCTCAGATCGAAAATCCCTTCGGTGAAAAGTTAGATGAATATATAGAGAACGTCCACCGAAATTTTCGTCACGATCCAACGGTTAACGAAAAAGTTATGATCGTTACAAAACAGTGCTGCAGAAACATATACGAAAAAATTCAGCTTCGAATTTTTTCTTCTTTTCGCCATTCTTCGACCAATAAAA
>BPTQ01000006.1:64118937-64323799 GCA_019973895.1 Chrysanthemum seticuspe | reverse complement strand
AATCTTCTACTTGAACTTGCCGTATGATCATGGCGGTTTTAATTAACGGGTAAGTCTAATGATCGCTTCAAATATTTTCCAGCTTTACCAACCTAGAACTCCCAGTTCACAGGCTCCGTATTAGTATTGAAACATCTGAGCAAGGTACCAAACTTCCAGGTCGTGGGGCCGCAATGACTACTGATACGGTCTTTGCCCGCACCATAACGATGTCGAGAATTGGCAGGATAACATACATATAGGTTAAGTGTTAGACAATACACAGAAGGCGACTCTCCACCAGGGTTAAGTCGTGTTTATAACAGGGGGCAACACTAAGAAACACACCCCCTTCTGGTCCGACGAGTGAAGCAAGAACGAGAAGAACTACTTTTGAGTGGTGAGGGCATATTAGTGAGCGTTACACCACGCCCGTTTCTGGCATAGTCATCAGTAACGCCGGGGTGCTGGACCTTCAAACCATGGAACGAGTCTACAAAGTTATGATTATGCCTCGGACACTTGACCCTCAAGATCCAACCATTTCGACCTTTTATAAACTTCGCTAGTAATCTGAATGGGCAATTAATTTTGGCGGTACTAGTATGCCGTTCAAGTTCATCTTCTAAACCTTCACGTACAGACGTCCCATGTCTAGAACACAAAAATTCGATAGAGTACTTATAGCCCTTATCTGTTTTACTTTTTCCTTTAACAATAAGAAAACCAATCGATTCAGCAGTAGATCGCACCCAATCAGTTAAAGCAACTTCAGTACCGAACACCTAAAAAATAAAAAAGTTTTTAAAAACTTTGATAAAAAATACAACCTTGTACAAAAAAAATTTACAAACTTTTAAAAATACTTTTATGAATACAAATTTTTTACAAACTTTTATAAATACTTTTTATTAACTTTTTTTATAAATACATTTTTTTACAAACAATTATAAATACTTTTTATTAACTTTTTTTTTTATAAATACATGTTTTTTACAAACTTTTATAAATACTTTTTATTAACTTTTTTATAAATACATTTTTTTTACAAACAATTATAAATACTTTTTATTGACTTTTTTTTATAAATACATGTTTTTATAAATATTTTTAAAAATACTTTTATTAACTTTTTTTATAAATACATTTTCTTATAAATACTTTTAAAAAAACTTTTTATTTACTTTTTATATAAATACTTAAAAAAACGTTTTTTTTGTTATAAATAAAAAGAGGTGTGTATGTGTGTTTTGCTGTGGTGAGACGTGTGTGGTTCTCGTTGTGTTTACGCGTTTTCTTTTGATACCGTGTATCCAGCACATGGTTTTTCTGTCTTTGTGCAGTTGATATTCGCTCTCTCTCTCTCTCACTTCTGGCAAACCACTCTCTCTCTCTCTCACTTCTGCAAAACCACTCTCTCTCTCTCTCTCTTAAAATTTTAGATCTAAACATTTTAGATCTAAAATTTTGATCTAACAAGTATTATACTTGTTAGATCTTGAATATGGTGATGATGTTGTGTTTGTGGTGATGCTGTGGTGGCAGTGGTGATGTTGTGGTGGTTGTGCAGTTGTGGTATATGTTTCGTTGTTAATGTTTTTAGATCTAAAACTTTTTTTAAATGCTTCAAAGTAATCTGTTGTTGAAAAAATTATGAGGTTTGTTAAAAAAAGGTTTACTTTGTTTGATTTTCTTAAAACATTTTAGATCTAACAAGTATTATACTTGTTAGATCTTGAATATGGTGATGATATTGTGTTTGTGGTGATGCTGTGGTGGTAGTGGTGATGTTGTGGTGGTTGTGCAGTTGTGGTATATGTTTTGTTGTTAATGTTTTTAGATCTAAAACTTTTTTTAGATGCTTCAAAGTAATCTGTTGTTGAAAAAATTATGATGTTTGTTAAAAAAAAATGTTTACTTTGTTTGATTTTCTTAAAACATTTTAGATCTGACAAGTATTATACTTGTTAGATCTTGAATATTGTGATGATATTGTGTTTGTGGTGATGCTGTGGTGGTAGTGGTGATGTTGTGGTGGTTGTGCAGTTGTGGTATATGTTTCGTTGTTAATGTTTTTAGATCTAAAACTTTTTTTAGATGCTTCAAAGTAATCTGTTGTTGAAAATATTATGAGGTTTGTTAAAAAAAAAAGTTTACTTTGTTTGATTTTCTTAAAACATTTTAGATCTAACAAGTATTATACTTGTTAGATCTTGAATATGGTGATGATATTGTGTTTGTGGTGATGTTGTGGTGGTAGTGGTGATGTTGTGGTGGTTGTGCAGTTGTGGTATTTGTTTCGTTGTTAATGTTTTTAGATCTAAAACTTTTTTTAGATGCTTCAAAGTAATCTGTTGTTGAAAATATTATGAGGTTTGTAAAAAAAATGTTTACTTTGTTTGATTTTCTTCAAACATTTTAGATCTAACAAGTATTATACTTGTTAGATCTTGAATATGGTGATGATATTGTGTTTGTAAAAAAAAACGTTTACTTTGTTTGATTTTCTTTAAAAAAAAAATGTATCGTTCTTAAAGTTTTTAGATCTAAAACTTTTTTAGATTTAAAAGTTTTTTAGATCTGAAACTTTTGTATGTTTGTTTTGCAGGTTTGCATAGGAGGACCTTTTTGTGGGCAAAGCCTACGCAAGCACCCCATTTAATCCAAGCCATGGTAATGCAGATTCATTACTGGATGGTAAAGTGATAATTTTTAATTCACTTTGCAACTTTAATTAAAAAAAACTTAGTGTTTTGGTATAAAAACATTTCATTACTGAATGGTAAAGTGACCATTCAAAATCACTTTGCAACTTTAATGAAATTAACTTGAGCTAAAAAAAGGCAATGATGATTTTTTTTTTATTTTTTTTTTAAACTTAAAAGAGTTTTGGCATGGCAAAACTGAATTTGCAACCAACATGAGCTAAAAAGCTAATAATCTGAGCCTATTCGATAAGTTTACCTCTTGTGTGTTAAATGGTGAACTAGACATGGCGGACTGTGATGATGTTGCTTGTGCAGTTGTTGCTTGTTGTTGTTTGTTGTTGTTCTGGACCACTTATTGCTGTTGTTGGTTTATTGTTGTTGGTTGTTGGTTGCTGTTGTTGGTTGATTGTTGTTGGTTGTTGGTTTCTTCTTGTTGTTCTCGACCACTTGTTGCTGTTGTTGGTTTCTTCTTGTTTGGAAAGTGGACCACTTGTTGCTGTTGTTGGTTGATTGTTGTTAGTGTTGTTGCTTTCGCCTGGGATTATATGGGGTGCTTGTGTAGGCTTTGCCTTTGAGAATCTTAGTACATTCTTGTGAACTTTGCCTTTGAGAATCTTAGTACATTCTTGTGAACTTTTGCAGTTTTGGAATCCTACTTACCACATTCATGTTGAAAATGTGTAACTTGTGAAACCTGTGAAATGGTGAGTCTTGTGCTTGTGCAGTTTGAGACTTGTACAGCTGTGTGGCTTGTGCAGTTTTGTGAGACTTATGCAGTTTTGTGAGACTTGTGCAGTTTTGTGCAGTTCCTGTGAACTGGTGACTTTGTGCAGTATTGACTAAAAATTTTCCGATGCGATGATGATAAAAACCGAATGGACGGTAAAGTGAGATCAAATCTCATTTTGCAACCTTCGGGTTTGAGCCTAAAAATTTTTCGAGGCGATGATGAAAACCGAATGGACGGCAAAGTGAGATAAAATCTCACTTTTGCAACCTTCGAACTGAGCCTCAAAAATTTTCCGACTACGTTTTTTCTTTTTAAAGTTCTAAAACTGAAAGTTATAAAACTTGTAAAAAAAAGTTATAAAAATTAGTTCTAAAACTGAAAGTTATAAAAACTAGCTCTAGAAAAAGATATAAAACTTTGTAAAAAACACTTGTAAAAGAAGTTGTAAAAAAAACTTATAAAAAAACTTGTAATACAAACTTGTAAAAAAACACCCCAGGTGATGTTGTGGTTGTATATTTTAGCACGGAAATCGAGACCCCAATAATTAATACCAATCATTGAGACACAAAAAATCTCAAAATATGCAGCACCCCCTACAGTACCCTTTTTCTAATCTCTATTCAAAGGCCTACTACCAAACTTTATATATTCCCCACTAAAGCAATATTCACCCCTAAACACACACACGCCGTCAATCTCCAATCCAACGGTCATCATTTCCGACACATTTACCACACTTGCTACGCATTCCCCCCTAATTATTCCCCACTAAAACAGAATCCCAACCCCAACCGTCGATCTTAAATCCAACGGTCATTATAAAACTACTCTTTAATCCAACGGTCATCCTGTAAAACCACTATTTAGCATGCGTGCAACGTGTTCCAAAACAATATTCACTCTTTAATCCAACGGTCATTATTTACCACGAATGCGTGCAACGTGTTCCACATTATTTTTTTAAACAAACCATAATTCTGTTATTTTCACACACACACACACTGTAACTTCCTAACGGCATATATTTTTTTCAGTTGCAAATTCCGATCAACCAGACGTTTTTTTAACGGTCAATAACGATATTTTTTAGCTTATTTAGCAGGTTAGTTGTTCAGTTTCGTTGTTATGTTTTTACGGAAGGTTATTTTGCATTTTGTTTGTGAATTTAGTGTTTTTTGTTTCTTGTAATGTTAGTTAATTTTTTAGTTTTGACAAAATTAGGTTATGTGGCGATAACTCGAAAAGGAAGATATTTTGCATTAGGTTAGTTAGAATGATAGTGTATTAGTTTGAATTGATGATTATTTAGTGTAATTATAATGTGTTAGTTTTTTAGTTTTGTAGTAGGTGTGTATATGCTTGTTTACATTTTTTTTAACGAAATTAGGTTCCGTTTATGTGGCGATAGCTCGATAAGGAAGATATTTTGAAGTAGTTTTGTTATATATGTTATGTAAGTATGATAATGTATTGGCGCTTTTGTTTACATTTTATAAGATTGAATTGCGGTAGAGTTTGTGATACTAGCTGTTTAGCTCTTCTTGTTCTTCCTAATATTAATTAGTGAAACATATAGTTTTGACGAAATTGGCATTGAAAGGAACTTTAATATTATCCGTTCTAATGTATATATGTGAATCATCTATTAGTGAAGCATATGGTTCTAATTAACGAAATTAGCTTCGGTTATGTACCAATGAGGAATATAATTTGGTGTAGTTATGTATCTGGCACTAGGTTCGTCAAAATCATTGTTTGAGTGGGAGATTTTGGAGTATTATGGTTTATGAGTTTTTTAGGTGTGTAGTAATGTATATGTTTGTTTTCATTTCATTAAATTGCGGTTGAATTGGTGAGATTTGGTGTTTTGGTCTTCTTGTTATATATGTCGTGTGGGCTAATTTTAGTATGTCAGTAAGTTTCAACAATATTAGCGTCGATTATGATCATCAGAAGGGCACTAGCCTAAGTTAACTTTAGGCATACTGTTTTTTTTTTCCTAATTAAAGGTATCGGAGCTGAAAACTTGTGCAAATTAAGGTTTTCTCCGACTAAATATGATGATATATTACATCAATAAACAATTTTAGCTAAATTATGATCGTTAAGTTCTATTGAAAAGTCAAAAAAACCTTAATTTGCACTGATTTTCATTGCGGATACCTTTACGTGAGAAAAATTAAAATTGAGTACCTTATAGTTAGGCCATTTTCCCTCGTTAAAATTATTGTTTTACAATGAATACTTTATTATAACCATGTTTATAAGATAATTGGAAAATTTAGGCAAAAAATGCATCAAATTATTATGTGTAAATGAATTCTGTTATTGCTCAAAGTACAGAAGAACTACTAAAAGGTGGGCTGTCGAATGATTGAACTCAGTCGCTGGCCTATATTTTATTGCAGTTTCGTCATAGGAATGTTTCTTGTATGGTAATGAACACGAAAATGATAAGTACTAGGCTAGCTCTGTCTCAAATTATATATTCCTTAAAATGTTCAAATATCTACCTCATGATGAACTAATAGATTATACTAATAATATAGTCCGGTTGGCGTATACACTTCTATTTGCTATGTCTTTAAAAGTGTTTTGATTGGAGTTGCTATGTTCTTATCCTGTTTAAAAAAAAAAAGTTGCTTTTCCGACACCTAAGATTTTTGGCGGTATTGTTGAGGGTGGCACATGTTACTTTTTCTTTTAAAAAAACTAATAAATTGTCTTTCAGATTTTATTTTATTCCAGATGAACAATTAAGATAACATATCAATATTCAACTACTGTCTTCATCGTATGCAAAAGTCAGAGGTTAAGATATTGTAAAAGAAAGGTAGCTGAATAAAAAATACGGATGGTTTTATTTTCAGGTGTATCTCTTTGCACGTTTTTAATATTTTTTGCGAATTGTAGACAGCTTTTCATTGGAGTTCATAAAAAATTCGTAATTGAGATGTCAGATACGATTTTCTTTGTAACAGGTGTTGCACTTTTATATTGATGAAAAGAGGTCTTAAAGAACTGATACGCGATTAGCAAATCTATTGTTTACTTGTGCAGACGTGGATATCTAATCCAACTTGTCTATTCAATCTGCATGGAGAAGTTTAGCAGCTGGAAGAATAAAGTCAAAGTACGTTATATATTCATCTTCTGGCCTTTATTATTAGTATATCACAAGTTGTAATCTTCTGAAACAGAGCCATATATCTTTGCCTGTATATTAGCTATTTACTACTGCATGGAATAGATGTTATCTTGTCTTGGTTGACAAAGTTCCACAAAAGAACTTCCTATAAATAAAGTTAGGTGTATGATGAGTAAATAAGAAAATCTCTGTAGATATATCTGAAACGTTTCTTCCAACGTCGCAACTTATTGTTCGACTATCAATTTTATAGCATTGCTTTACCTTAAAAATTATACATGCAGTGTATTTTAATTTGACTCCCGCCTATATATGTACATGTCTGACATTTAATTTTCAGGATTTCCATACCGTTTACTATTGATTGGGCGCAAAGAGAAATTGCAGGTACCACTTCAAACTTCTATCTGTTTTTAAGTTTGATTATTTTTTCCTCATTTTGTCTTTTCTGCAAATTGTATTTATATAATCTGACGATGCGCTCCTGTGTGTACTAATTTGTTGGTTTTAGGATGGCTATGGAGATTGTTCTAAATGGAGGTGTGTACTTTGGTGATGTCAAGGGAAGGATTCCCAATGGCAGAGGTAAATACACATGGTCAGATGGTACAGTCTACGAGGGCAGTTGGGAAGAAGGAAAAATGACGGGGGTTGGACGGATCACTTGGTCATCTGGAGCAAGTTATGAGGGTGATTTTTCTGGGGGCTACCTTGATGGTTTTGGCACGTTGACAAAACCAGACGGGTCTACATACAAAGGCTCATGGAGGTTTAACAATCAACATGGTCTTGGAAGAAAAGAGTATAGCAATTCTGATATTTATGATGGTTGTTGGAAAGAGGGAGTGCATGAAGGTAATGGTAAATATGCTTGGTGTAATGGTAACATGTATATTGGAAATTGGAAATCTGGATCGATGTGTGGTAGAGGTGTGATGAAATGGCTGAATGGCGATCTGTTTGATGGTTATTGGTTAAATGGGTGTAGGCAAGGGTCAGGTGTTTATAGGTTTGCAGATGGTAGTTATTATTTTGGGATGTGGACCAAGGGCCTTAAGGATGGACAAGGCACATTCTATCCTGCAGGAAGTAGGCACAGATCTTCAAGAAGATCTGGCAAAAAGAAAGTTCTGTCGTCTCCCAATTCTTCCTCTAGGTCTGAGAGATTCAAGAAACGAAGTATAGGTCGTAGTCTATCTGAAAAGATTTCCTTCCAAGGATTCTTCAAAGATTCTGGTCGAATATCGAGCAAGAGAGTATCATTGGAAGAAGATTGTAGTATTGAGGATTCTAATAGGGAATTATCTGCTTTTGACGATACTGACCTATTGTCTCAAACCTCTGATGAAGGAGAAAATGAGACAGATAATAATAGTACTGTAGTTTATGATAGGGAATACATAGAAGGAGTTCTCATCAAAGAGAGGACTAAAAATGAAGGACCGTCGTATAAAAGGGAACAGCAACACAAGTTTCATACGAATGAAGTGAAAAAGAAGTCGTCTGCGGACATCTATGAAGGCCATAAAAGCTACTATTTGATGCTTAATCTGCAATTAGGTATCAGGTAATTGAACACTACTTGTGTGTGTGAACCAAAATCCCATGTGTGTGTCACCAAAAATCTCAGTACCAAAAACATGTACAGCTTCCCATCAATTCCAAAACCTCATTTGTAGAAACGAATAACGCAAGAAACACCAGCAGTGGAATTGAGATAACACTAGCAGTGGTTTCGAGAAAACAATATGAGTGGTTTCAGAAAAACACTAGAAGTGGTTTCAGAAAAACACTAGAAGTGGTTTCAGAAAAACACTAGAAGTGGTTTCAGAAAACACTAGAAGTGGTTTCGTAAAAACACTATCAGTGGTTTCGAGAATACACTATCAGTGGTTTCAAGAATACACTATCAGTGGTTTCAGAAAACACTAGAAGTGGTTTCGTAAAAACACTAGGAAAGCTGCTTCTAACCATGAATCATAAACACCACACAATGTATAAACAACCTCCATCAAGAATTAGAACAAGTAACACAAATTCAAGAAGTTGAATATGCATGAAAACCCAAAAATTCGAATTATTAAACCAGTTTCTGAAAACCCTTCAGCAGCCAACTTCGACAACGAATAACTTTTTACTAGGAGCTCAGATCGAAAATCCCTTCGGTGAAAAGTTAGATGAATATATAGAGAACGTCCACCGAAATTTTCGTCACGATCCAACGGTTAACGAAAAAGTTATGATCGTTACAAAACAGTGCTGCAGAAACATATACGAAAAAATTCAGCTTCGAATTTTTTCTTCTTTTCGCCATTCTTCGACCAATAAAACCTTGTGAATCCCTAGGTAACGAGCTCCCCAAGCTCTGATACCAATTGTGGAGTTTGATATTACTCCTTGAGATCGTTTTGAGCCTCTAGGGTTAACAATAACAATGACAATAAACATGATACGCAACGGAATAAAACAAATCAAAGTTATTGACACAAGGTTTTTCATTATAATCACTCCAAGCCTCAAATATTATATGATCAGAATAATACGGTTACACTTAACTTGTAACAGGGATCAAAGATCCTTAAGGCTAAACTAAACAAACTCTAACCCTAGACGTTTATAGAAACACGTATAGGTTACACATACACACACCTTTAGACTACATTATGGAAGACTTATATACAAAACCTACACCCCGTGTCCTCTTTATATACTAGAGGATTAGGGTTTACAAAATACTACGAAGGACTAAATAATAAATCTTCTTTTGCAAGCAAGTCCTTCCATCTTTTTGTAGATTTCTTCTTTGTCACTTTAAGCCCTTGATGTTTCATTCTTGTATTTATTTTGTCTCATCAAATCCAAGGAACCTAAAACCCAACACTCGTTAATGCATTAGGTAGACCTTAGGTAGACGAGAATTATAAATATTAAATCTTGGTTGGAAATTCTGCATCACTTGCTTTCATTTAATGTCCTCAACCAAATAACCTCCTAAATACTTATGCAGCACACACTTAAAACTCTTGAGTAAAAATAATGACTTCTTCCCACCAAATCTTCTCCCATATTCTCATGCATTCATGCTACAACCCATTGAACAAAATAATTCTCCTAATTTCCTTTATAAAATCATGTATCTTCATCCTCACACAAGCATCTTCCCCTACTACATCCTCAACCAACTCTTTCACAAATGGATCATCAAGGCTCCCAAAGTTCCATCAACAAGCCATGAAGCACCAAACAATGAATGATGTACACAAACCCACCTAAATTAACCTTGAATCATCAAACCAAGACAATTTCCCACAATAATCACACTCTTATTTGTCCTTTCCTTCCCTTGAACCACTACCATCCATATAGTTGCAAACCTCCTTCCCGTTTTCTCCCATTCCACCTATGAGTGAAGCTCATGCTTCCATGTGCGTGTGTTGCAAGAACACTCGCAATGCTCGCGAGGAGCTTCAGGACTTCAAGGAGGAAGTCCGGTTCATGCTTACGAGAATCCGGCGCGATATCACCAACCTAACCGCTTTCGTCCGCAAAGACAACCCTTCATTTTTTTTCTTTAGATTTGGTTGTATTACATTTTTTAAGGGTATTTAAAGTTTTAAACTATGGGTATTTCATTTTAGTTGTATCTTTAGATCATTTATCATTGTGTTTGTTTATTTTTTTGTTGTTTGTGAATCTATCTTATTTTTTATATATGTTATGCTTGCTTTTGCGCTAGCCCACTTTGTAGCTAGTCATCATAACTCTATTCATTTGTTTATTCACATCAAGAGGGAGCATAAACCAAGGAGGAGCCATATTCAACGACTTATCTCTCTACTACAAACCTTTTCTTTTTTGCTTCGACAACAGCAGGGAGAAAGGTTAAAATTCAACTCTAAAACATTACTACTTTACTTTTATGTTTATTTTAGTTTATGTTTTCTCATCATCAAATATGGGGAGATTGTTAATAAAAAAATCGCATAAAAACGTTATTTCAAGTTAACGATTTTTCTATGTTTTGTTAATGACAAATATAAAAACGTCTTAAGTAAAAGTTTACATATACATGTTTTGGACAATAGTTATCCTTTGCCGCAAATCACTCACGGTATGGATATTAAACTAGCTTATTGAGCAAAGATAGTTTTATCACATACATATCATTTATAAACTCTTGCAACATTTTATAAACACTTATATCAATTTTATTTATTTCCATTATAAACAAAATGTTTTCTAAAATGTAGTTTACAAGTAGCTAGAATCTTTCATTTAGATAAGTCATTTAAATCTCGTCCTTCATTGAATTTTTTACTACTCTTGTAAAAATCCAAAACAAAAGATGAAAGCATAATATATGTTTTTGCATAAAATCACTCATTAACCATTTTTAACCTTTGAGTGTTTAACAATTTAGGAAAGCATCAAACATGGTTTCCCCTAAATCTTCTCTAAGAAATCTTTAATGGAAACAATGCAAACAAAAATTGAAAGACATTGCAAACAGATATGTCATTTAAAACCTTCAGACCCACGGATCCTCCAAGGATTCGTGGATCCGTATAGGTCTGAGAACAATTCTTGTTTGCCTCTTTAAACAAGTTATTTTGCTACCATTACTCATCATTTGCAAACACATCTCAGGCATTACTAAAAGCTTTTCATTTGTAATAAACTTTGATCATTATCTTGTTTTAATTCATTCAAAGTAATCAACTCTAGCAAGGGAAGAACACAAGTAAAATTAGTGTCTTTTGCGTTTTGTATTTGCAATCTTGTTGTATTCTCATATTCAACTACTATACCCCAAAGTCATATTCACCATTATACACCAAACTAAAGTGTGTTAGGTTGGTGTTTTAGGCCTCAAAGCACTTTAAGAGAAAGGTTGGTACTACCTAGCTAGTTATGACTCGATATTTAGCTTAATAACTCTCGAGTGGGAAATTAGGTGAGTGGAATATGACGAAGAAAAGTTCCGTGACCGAACCACTATAAATCCTCGTGGTTGGTTTGATCCTTCATCTACTTATTGTCTTGTATCTATTCGTACATATTAATTTGTTCACAATAATTCAAAAAAAAATTATTCAACCATCTTTTAATTTTACACATGTTCATGAAACATTATTGTCTTCTTTTTTACTCATCTTAACTTAATGACAACATAATTTTTAGAATAGTGATTGGAAGGCGTGCTTAAATTTATGCATAAGTATACGTAATATCATCCTGATAATTGCAGTAAAAAAACTACTTTCTTATAAGGGTTTTTCTAACATGTGCCCCCGGGGCACATGTTAAGCACACCAAAAGGACGGCGGAACCCACGAAAAATGACGTCTATTTTATTTGAAAAGTGTATTTTTTGTGGGTCCGGACGTCCTTTTTCATGGGTCCCGCCTGTAACCACCGGTAAATTTCACCTCGTATTAAACTAATATAATATTCTAACGAAAGAATACTTATGCATTTTCTACGTCCAAATTTTTTTTAAGCAACGATATCCACTTATTTGATCACAACAACTAACTAATGTGACGTAACTCATATACATAATAAACATTCTTATTACGTCAAGTATAAAGGTTTTCAATTTGTCACTGTATGTTATTACGTTAACGTACAATTATTAAACTTTCAAGTTAAACGTTAACCATTTATTTGAGTTTACATGAAACCCTAATTTATTATAACTACGCTTTTTCATAAATGCTAAAGTACAAAATTCTATACCTAGAGTACAAGTCATTAAAGCACGGAACCTAGCTATACTTTAATTTCCGTTACAAGCCCTAATGATTTTATGATATATTTTCAAAATATTAATGTACAAGTCTTTCAAGCACATCTACAAGTCTTTAATGCATACAAGCTTAATACTTATATAAATTATATTATAAACCTCAATGTACCTATTTTTAAGCACAAGGTACAACCCTATAATGCACAAGCCTTAAAAATATATTTTATTTTTAGTAAGTACAACTAAACAATGCTAATGTACAAACAACAATGCACCAAACTTAAGCCTTTACTTTTATTATTTACATGTAAATTAACCTAAATTATATATTACCTAAAGTAAATTAGAAACTTAGCTATGTAAATACATGACTACACAATAGGTACAACAATACAAGCCCTAAGTACTACCCTTAATGCCTAACACCCCTCTTAATTACCATGGTTAAAAATGAACTAAACTAGTTACTACTAAGTTACCTAAACATTACATGTAAATCTCCTAACCACAACTTAGTTCCTTGCACCATAGATGAACACATCACCTTGTCCCCTAGATTTTCCACCCTTGTGGCTAGGAAATTGAACAAGTATGCGCCTAGGTGTTCTCTTTTCAACCCATTCGAACCTTATGGCACAAAATGGAACACATAGTGATTTATTCTATAAACCACAAGAACCCTAATGAACATGAACTAGCCACATCGCCCCTTTTCTTCTACCCTTGGTTACAAATTCGACACATAGTCTTGTTGGGAGACCAAGCTACCTAGACAAATAATTCACCATACAAGCTACCATGGTTCTCTTTTTACCACATCACACCATTTTCACCTTCACCACATGTAGCTTCCAAATGGCAAAACAACACCTCACATTGTTCCCTACTACACAACATGATGACTTAGACACCTTCCAAAGCCTTCTCATTTTCACTCTATAAATAGCAAGGCATTCCCATGCATTTGTGCTCATTTCATTCGAATCACACCTCAAACACACACAAAATCAGTTACTCAATGATCTAGAGGTCCTAATTAAAGCCAAGGAAGAGTTTAGAGAGGTCTAGGAGGAAGAAAAGAGTCTTGTTCCATTTGAAAGCCAATTTAGTTCTAGTCGAATCTCAAGTTTGTAAGTCTATTAAACTCATTCTATTTCGTTTTAAATTTTAATATCAATTGCATACTGTTAAAAAGGATTTTATGAGGAAAACGTAGCAATTTGAATCACTTAAAACGAGTACACGAGTCAAAAGATATGGTCTAACGAAGTTACCAAAAAGCTGTTAAAAACTTCCTGTGGACAGAACACTCGGGCACGAGAAACGAGGCATTTCTGGTCCGTTTCATGAAAAAGTTAAAACACGAAAGTTGTCCGGAACGACGTTTTCTTCAAAAACTCAGGAGCACGGGTCTAGAAAACGCATAACGAAGCCATAATTTAATAAAAATCCCAACAGCTGTTATATATATGTTACAAAAATAGTTCCAGCCCCCTTCTTGCGCCGCATTTATTTGCATCATGCTAAAGGTATTAGGGTCAACCAAAGTACCATTATAAACACCACCTAGGACACTCTAGAACGCCCCCATAACCCGGTTAAAAAGCCTAGTCGTTATCTTTAAAAACAACCATCATTTTGGTCAAAAGTCATAAACGCCAAAAAGCTTTTTACAACAAATATTTGGGAAAACATGGGATTTTTGATAAATTTGAGTAAGAACTATCTTAGAAACATTAGGAATGGGTAAAACAATATTTCACAAGGTCGCATGCAAAAGATATAGAGCTTTATGGTTTAAAACTGAAATTTTCATAAAATGCGTCGTGGTCAAGTGGCCATGTTTGTGGACTTGTATCTTTCTAATCAAAGACGACTAGGGCATGAGACTTATACCATTTAGAAGGGATTACAGCCTAGTGTTTGAAGAGTCAAATGCGTTGTAGAAACCCTAGTTGGTCTTGTGTAAAATATGCCCTCTTTTAGCCCCGTTATCGCCCAAAAACAACAAAAAGCACATAAACCCCCCTTACTTTGGAAAATCATTGCGACCAAACCGTAAGAGCTTAAGACCTCTAGTTTGAGCCATTAGAAAGACCACCAGAAAAACTCTTGAAAGGATCAAGAACGTAGTAAAAACCTATTAAGGCCTCGCTTTTATCCACCCGTATTTTTAGGCCAAAAACTAGTAAATTTCTCTTATAAAATTTTAAGCATGAAAATTGTAATTTTTGTAAAATAAAGTTCCTTTGGACTAATAATGTAATTTTTGTGAAGTTAGTCATATAAGGGCTGATTTTGTCAATAACCCATAGTTGAGGGTTTAAAGTGTCATTTTTAAAAGTACAAGGGTAAAAACTGTAAATACTTAAAATTGTAAATTATAACATTTTGGAAACATAAAATATTTAACAACTTTGGTTTTGATAAAAACTTATTATTAATCATTTAAGTCATAATAATGAGTATGATAAGTATATTTAATTTTTGTAGAGACTTCATGTTATATAAAGAACATTATCGTCGCATAAACTTGAACACGAATACTAAATACATGATATACCAAATCAGGTCAAGAGTCGGAGCAGTTTGTTCATATTATCTAATTTGTTTTCCATCCAGACTACAATAACACCGAGGTGAGTTCATAGTCCCACTTTTACATATTTGTTTTCAAAACTTGTGGGGAGATACATGCTACTAAAACCGAACACAAGTATTTTTCTGTATGCTATCCTGATTGATATTGCCTAAGTACCTACTGTTGCCACTAAAAGCCCCTCATATCATGAACCATTAATCACTTGCGAGTGAACGCGAATATCGTGAATAGATCTATTGGCAGTTGACGCCCCATTTGTGTTAGCCGGATAGGTAACCAAATGCACGTTATTTGAGAATACTAGGAGAATGGCAAACTCCTACTGGAGGGCATTGTTGCTCACATCATCACTATGATGTTTGTAACTTACGTCATTATTATGACGCCGTACTGTTAAGGTTTGCGTGTCATGAGACTTAGGGCAATATACTGTACTGCAATATTACTGATTTTACTAATGCTTATCTTGTGTTCAACTGATTATTATTCAAACACTATGGATTCACTCAACCTTTGTGTTGACTTTTTAGCATGTTTATCTCAGGTTCATAATTTACGAGGATGGCACGGAAGGACACGGATACTCAAGAAGGCTATATTATCATTCGAAAACTTATTTAATAAACTGTAAAACCACTGGGACCTCATTTTGTAAACTCTGATATTTATATAAATCGAATGATAAATCTTTTAAAATGATACAATTAGAGTTCGTTTTCTGTTATTGTAACTATTGAGCCATGAAGTAACACCCAGTTTGATTTCCGCTGCGTATCACGAAATTGGGGGTGTTACAGATTGGTATCAGAGCTACAGTTATAGAGAAACGGATCTAGTTGAGGTCCGAACTATAACTATTTTTACAAAGAAAACATTTTATAGCCTTTCGCTCCCCGTGCCTTCCATCCTCCAGGTAATTATGTGACTTTTAGACAATTTATGCTACACAAACACTTTAGTATACTGATATATACTTCTGATCACTTTATACAAAATAAACATACTTGCATGAGTCTATTCTAAGGCATTATGACTTAATCACATTTCCCCAAGCATGTGCCTACTTTTATATTTTTCAAATTTATGAAACCTTCTCAAGACATTGTAATCAATTACAATGGTCTCTCCTACTTACCTTATTTACACTAAATATATATACTCACCAACTATTTTGGCAACTTTCCTTGATATTCTTACTTCCATCTCTAAATAATGAGTGAAAACACTCTTTCTGTACTCCCAGAATACCTAAATCTTCTTGTAACTCATCGGTTAAGTACGAATGTTAATTCAGAAATTCTTAAGTAGGATGACTTACAATGTCTTTATTTGAATGGATTGGGACGCCTTTTTATTTAAATAAAGAAATTGTGAATCGCCGAACCATAAGTTTATATTTCTTTATTTACATTGTTTGGGACGCCTCTCTATGTAAATGATGGATTATAAATAAGTGGGCTTATTTGTATCTGAAACGACATGAGTATGAACTCAAGGATTACAAACTGATTCATAATCTACAAAAGCTGAAGTTCAGCAACTTTCTCTACACCCATCAAATTCTCATCCACTTTTCAACGCAATTATCAAAAACTAACAATCTTCATTCAAAATAAAATTTTCTTAAGTTTATATAAACTTCGGAATAATGTTATTCACATGTAAGAACAATAAATTATAACTTATAAGCTTTCACAAGCGAAACCACATTTCATCCTCACTACTTCAGCATTTAAGATGGACCGAATCTCGGGACGAGATTCAATTTTAGGGGGTGAGACTGTAACCACCGGTAAATTTCACCTCGTATTAAACTAATATAATATTCTAACGAAAGAATACTTATGCATTTTCTACGTCCAAATTTTTTTTAAGCAACGATATCCACTTATTTGATCACAACAACTAACTAATGTGACGTAACTCATATACATAATAAACATTCTTATTACGTCAAGTATAAAGGTTTTCAATTTGTCACTGTATGTTATTACGTTAACGTACAATTATTAAACTTTCAAGTTAAACGTTAACCATTTATTTGAGTTTACATGAAACCCTAATTTATTATAACTACGCTTTTTCATAAATGCTAAAGTACAAAATTCTATACCTAGAGTACAAGTCATTAAAGCACGGAACCTAGCTATACTTTAATTTCCGTTACAAGCCCTAATGATTTTATGATATATTTTCAAAATATTAATGTACAAGTCTTTCAAGCACATCTACAAGTCTTTAATGCATACAAGCTTAATACTTATATAAATTATATTATAAACCTCAATGTACCTATTTTTAAGCACAAGGTACAACCCTATAATGCACAAGCCTTAAAAATATATTTTATTTTTAGTAAGTACAACTAAACAATGCTAATGTACAAACAACAATGCACCAAACTTAAGCCTTTACTTTTATTATTTACATGTAAATTAACCTAAATTATATATTACCTAAAGTAAATTAGAAACTTAACTATGTAAATACATGACTACACAATAGGTACAACAATACAAGCCCTAAGTACTACCCTTAATGCCTAACACCCCTCTTAATTACCATGGTTAAAAATGAACTAAACTAGTTACTACTAAGTTACCTAAACATTACATGTAAATCTCCTAACCACAACTTAGTTCCTTGCACCATAGATGAACACATCACCTTGTCCCCTAGATTTTCCACCCTTGTGGCTAGGAAATTGAACAAGTATGCGCCTAGGTGTTCTCTTTTCAACCCATTCGAACCTTATGGCACAAAATGGAACACATAGTGATTTATTCTATAAACCACAAGAACCCTAATGAACATGAACTAGCCACATCGCCCCTTTTCTTCTACCCTTGGTTACAAATTCGACACATAGTCTTGTTGGGAGACCAAGCTACCTAGACAAATAATTCACCATACAAGCTACCATGGTTCTCTTTTTACCACATCACACCATTTTCACCTTCACCACATGTAGCTTCCAAATGGCAAAACAACACCTCACATTGTTCCCTACTACACAACATGATGACTTAGACACCTTCCAAAGCCTTCTCATTTTCACTCTATAAATAGCAAGGCATTCCCATGCATTTGTGCTCATTTCATTCGAATCACACCTCAAACACACACAAAATCAGTTACTCAATGATCTAGAGGTCCTAATTAAAGCCAAGGAAGAGTTTAGAGAGGTCTAGGAGGAAGAAAAGAGTCTTGTTCCATTTGAAAGCCAATTTAGTTCTAGTCGAATCTCAAGTTTGTAAGTCTATTAAACTCATTCTATTTCGTTTTAAATTTTAATATCAATTGCATACTGTTAAAAAGGATTTTATGAGGAAAACGTAGCAATTTGAATCACTTAAAACGAGTACACGAGTCAAAAGATATGGTCTAACGAAGTTACCAAAAAGCTGTTAAAAACTTCCTGTGGACAGAACACTCGGGCACGCGAAACGAGGCATTTCTGGTCCGTTTCATGAAAAAGTTAAAGCACGAAAGTTGTCCGGAACGACGTTTTCTTCAAAAACTCAGGAGCACGGGTCTAGAAAACGCATAACGAAGCCATAATTTAATAAAAATCCCAACAGCTGTTATATATATGTTACAAAAATAGTTCCAGCCCCCTTCTTGCGCCGCATTTATTTGCATCATGCTAAAGGTATTAGGGTCAACCAAAGTACCATTATAAACACCACCTAGGACACTCTAGAACGCCCCCATAACCCGGTTAAAAAGCCTAGTCGTTATCTTTAAAAACAACCATCATTTTGGTCAAAAGTCATAAACGCCAAAAAGCTTTTTACAACAAATATTTGGGAAAACATGGGATTTTTGATAAATTTGAGTAAGAACTATCTTAGAAACATTAGGAATGGGTAAAACAATATTTCACAAGGTCGCATGCAAAAGATATAGAGCTTTATGGTTTAAAACTGAAATTTTCATAAAATGCGTCGTGGTCAAGTGGCCATGTTTGTGGACTTGTATCTTTCTAATCAAAGACGACTAGGGCATGAGACTTATACCATTTAGAAGGGCTTACAGCCTAGTGTTTGAAGAGTCAAATGCGTTGTAGAAACCCTAGTTGGTCTTGTGTAAAATATGCCCTCTTTTAGCCCCGTTATCGCCCAAAAACAACAAAAAGCACATAAACCCCCCTTACTTTGGAAAATCATTGCGACCAAACCGTAAGAGCTTAAGACCTCTAGTTTGAGCCATTAGAAAGACCACCAGAAAAACTCTTGAAAGGATCAAGAACGTAGTAAAAACCTATTAAGGCCTCGCTTTTATCCACCCGTATTTTTAGGCCAAAAACTAGTAAATTTCTCTTATAAAATTTTAAGCATGAAAATTGTAATTTTTGTAAAATAAAGTTCCTTTGGACTAATAATGTAATTTTTGTGAAGTTAGTCATATAAGGGCTGATTTTGTCAATAACCCATAGTTGAGGGTTTAAAGTGTCATTTTTAAAAGTACAAGGGTAAAAACTGTAAATACTTAAAATTGTAAATTATAACATTTTGGAAACATAAAATATTTAACAACTTTGGTTTTGATAAAAACTTATTATTAATCATTTAAGTCATAATAATGAGTATGATAAGTATATTTAATTTTTGTAGAGACTTCATGTTATATAAAGAACATTATCGTCGCATAAACTTGAACACGAATACTAAATACATGATATACCAAATCAGGTCAAGAGTCGGAGCAGTTTGTTCATATTATCTAATTTGTTTTCCATCCAGACTACAATAACACCGAGGTGAGTTCATAGTCCCACTTTTACATATTTGTTTTCAAAACTTGTGGGGAGATACATGCTACTAAAACCGAACACAAGTATTTTTCTGTATGCTATCCTGATTGATATTGCCTAAGTACCTACTGTTGCCACTAAAAGCCCCTCATATCATGAACCATTAATCACTTGCGAGTGAACGCGAATATCGTGAATAGATCTATTGGCAGTTGACGCCCCATTTGTGTTAGCCGGATAGGTAACCAAATGCACGTTATTTGAGAATACTAGGAGAATGGCAAACTCCTACTGGAGGGCATTGTTGCTCACATCATCACTATGATGTTTGTAACTTACGTCATTATTATGACGCCGTACTGTTAAGGTTTGCGTGTCATGAGACTTAGGGCAATATACTGTACTGCAATATTACTGATTTTACTAATGCTTATCTTGTGTTCAACTGATTATTATTCAAACACTATGGATTCACTCAACCTTTGTGTTGACTTTTTAGCATGTTTATCTCAGGTTCATAATTTACGAGGATGGCACGGAAGGACACGGATACTCAAGAAGGCTATATTATCATTCGAAAACTTATTTAATAAACTGTAAAACCACTGGGACCTCATTTTGTAAACTCTGATATTTATATAAATCGAATGATAAATCTTTTAAAATGATACAATTAGAGTTCGTTTTCTGTTATTGTAACTATTGAGCCATGAAGTAACACCCAGTTTGATTTCCGCTGCGTATCACGAAATTGGGGGTGTTACAGATTGGTATCAGAGCTACAGTTATAGAGAAACGGATCTAGTTGAGGTCCGAACTATAACTATTTTTACAAAGAAAACATTTTATAGCCTTTCGCTCCCCGTGCCTTCCATCCTCCAGGTAATTATGTGACTTTTAGACAATTTATGCTACACAAACACTTTAGTATACTGATATATACTTCTGATCACTTTATACAAAATAAACATACTTGCATGAGTCTATTCTAAGGCATTATGACTTAATCACATTTCCCCAAGCATGTGCCTACTTTTATATTTTTCAAATTTATGAAACCTTCTCAAGACATTGTAATCAATTACAATGGTCTCTCCTACTTACCTTATTTACACTAAATATATATACTCACCAACTATTTTGGCAACTTTCCTTGATATTCTTACTTCCATCTCTAAATAATGAGTGAAAACACTCTTTCTGTACTCCCAGAATACCTAAATCTTCTTGTAACTCATCGGTTAAGTACGAATGTTAATTCAGAAATTCTTAGGTAGGATGACTTACAATGTCTTTATTTGAATGGATTGGGACGCCTTTTTATTTAAATAAAGAAATTGTGAATCGCCGAACCATAAGTTTATATTTCTTTATTTACATTGTTTGGGACGCCTCTCTATGTAAATGATGGATTATAAATAAGTGGGCTTATTTGTATCTGAAACGACATGAGTATGAACTCAAGGATTACAAACTGATTCATAATCTACAAAAGCTGAAGTTCAGCAACTTTCTCTACACCCATCAAATTCTCATCCACTTTTCAACGCAATTATCAAAAACTAACAATCTTCATTCAAAATAAAATTTTCTTAAGTTTATATAAACTTCGGAATAATGTTATTCACATGTAAGAACAATAAATTATAACTTATAAGCTTTCACAAGCGAAACCACATTTCATCCTCACTACTTCAGCATTTAAGATGGACCGAATCTCGGGACGAGATTCAATTTTAGGGGGTGAGACTGTAACCACCGGTAAATTTCACCTCGTATTAAACTAATATAATATTCTAACGAAAGAATACTTATGCATTTTCTACGTCCAAATTTTTTTTAAGCAACGATATCCACTTATTTGATCACAACAACTAACTAATGTGACGTAACTCATATACATAATAAACATTCTTATTACGTCAAGTATAAAGGTTTTCAATTTGTCACTGTATGTTATTACGTTAACGTACAATTATTAAACTTTCAAGTTAAACGTTAACCATTTATTTGAGTTTACATGAAACCCTAATTTATTATAACTACGCTTTTTCATAAATGCTAAAGTACAAAATTCTATACCTAGAGTACAAGTCATTAAAGCACGGAACCTAGCTATACTTTAATTTCCGTTACAAGCCCTAATGATTTTATGATATATTTTCAAAATATTAATGTACAAGTCTTTCAAGCACATCTACAAGTCTTTAATGCATACAAGCTTAATACTTATATAAATTATATTATAAACCTCAATGTACCTATTTTTAAGCACAAGGTACAACCCTATAATGCACAAGCCTTAAAAATATATTTTATTTTTAGTAAGTACAACTAAACAATGCTAATGTACAAACAACAATGCACCAAACTTAAGCCTTTACTTTTATTATTTACATGTAAATTAACCTAAATTATATATTACCTAAAGTAAATTAGAAACTTAACTATGTAAATACATGACTACACAATAGGTACAACAATACAAGCCCTAAGTACTACCCTTAATGCCTAACACCCCTCTTAATTACCATGGTTAAAAATGAACTAAACTAGTTACTACTAAGTTACCTAAACATTACATGTAAATCTCCTAACCACAACTTAGTTCCTTGCACCATAGATGAACACATCACCTTGTCCCCTAGATTTTCCACCCTTGTGGCTAGGAAATTGAACAAGTATGCGCCTAGGTGTTCTCTTTTCAACCCATTCGAACCTTATGGCACAAAATGGAACACATAGTGATTTATTCTATAAACCACAAGAACCCTAATGAACATGAACTAGCCACATCGCCCCTTTTCTTCTACCCTTGGTTACAAATTCGACACATAGTCTTGTTGGGAGACCAAGCTACCTAGACAAATAATTCACCATACAAGCTACCATGGTTCTCTTTTTACCACATCACACCATTTTCACCTTCACCACATGTAGCTTCCAAATGGCAAAACAACACCTCACATTGTTCCCTACTACACAACATGATGACTTAGACACCTTCCAAAGCCTTCTCATTTTCACTCTATAAATAGCAAGGCATTCCCATGCATTTGTGCTCATTTCATTCGAATCACACCTCAAACACACACAAAATCAGTTACTCAATGATCTAGAGGTCCTAATTAAAGCCAAGGAAGAGTTTAGAGAGGTCTAGGAGGAAGAAAAGAGTCTTGTTCCATTTGAAAGCCAATTTAGTTCTAGTCGAATCTCAAGTTTGTAAGTCTATTAAACTCATTCTATTTCGTTTTAAATTTTAATATCAATTGCATACTGTTAAAAAGGATTTTATGAGGAAAACGTAGCAATTTGAATCACTTAAAACGAGTACACGAGTCAAAAGATATGGTCTAACGAAGTTACCAAAAAGCTGTTAAAAACTTCCTGTGGACAGAACACTCGGGCACGCGAAACGAGGCATTTCTGGTCCGTTTCATGAAAAAGTTAAAGCACGAAAGTTGTCCGGAACGACGTTTTCTTCAAAAACTCAGGAGCACGGGTCTAGAAAACGCATAACGAAGCCATAATTTAATAAAAATCCCAACAGCTGTTATATATATGTTACAAAAATAGTTCCAGCCCCCTTCTTGCGCCGCATTTATTTGCATCATGCTAAAGGTATTAGGGTCAACCAAAGTACCATTATAAACACCACCTAGGACACTCTAGAACGCCCCCATAACCCGGTTAAAAAGCCTAGTCGTTATCTTTAAAAACAACCATCATTTTGGTCAAAAGTCATAAACGCCAAAAAGCTTTTTACAACAAATATTTGGGAAAACATGGGATTTTTGATAAATTTGAGTAAGAACTATCTTAGAAACATTAGGAATGGGTAAAACAATATTTCACAAGGTCGCATGCAAAAGATATAGAGCTTTATGGTTTAAAACTGAAATTTTCATAAAATGCGTCGTGGTCAAGTGGCCATGTTTGTGGACTTGTATCTTTCTAATCAAAGACGACTAGGGCATGAGACTTATACCATTTAGAAGGGCTTACAGCCTAGTGTTTGAAGAGTCAAATGCGTTGTAGAAACCCTAGTTGGTCTTGTGTAAAATATGCCCTCTTTTAGCCCCGTTATCGCCCAAAAACAACAAAAAGCACATAAACCCCCCTTACTTTGGAAAATCATTGCGACCAAACCGTAAGAGCTTAAGACCTCTAGTTTGAGCCATTAGAAAGACCACCAAATAAACTCTTGAAAGGATCAAGAACGTAGTAAAAACCTATTAAGGCCTCGCTTTTATCCACCCGTATTTTTAGGCCAAAAACTAGTAAATTTCTCTTATAAAATTTTAAGCATGAAAATTGTAATTTTTGTAAAATAAAGTTCCTTTGGACTAATAATGTAATTTTTGTGAAGTTAGTCATATAAGGGCTGATTTTGTCAATAACCCATAGTTGAGGGTTTAAAGTGTCATTTTTAAAAGTACAAGGGTAAAAACTGTAAATACTTAAAATTGTAAATTATAACATTTTGGAAACATAAAATATTTAACAACTTTGGTTTTGATAAAAACTTATTATTAATCATTTAAGTCATAATAATGAGTATGATAAGTATATTTAATTTTTGTAGAGACTTCATGTTATATAAAGAACATTATCGTCGCATAAACTTGAACACGAATACTAAATACATGATATACCAAATCAGGTCAAGAGTCGGAGCAGTTTGTTCATATTATCTAATTTGTTTTCCATCCAGACTACAATAACACCGAGGTGAGTTCATAGTCCCACTTTTACATATTTGTTTTCAAAACTTGTGGGGAGATACATGCTACTAAAACCGAACACAAGTATTTTTCTGTATGCTATCCTGATTGATATTGCCTAAGTACCTACTGTTGCCACTAAAAGCCCCTCATATCATGAACCATTAATCACTTGCGAGTGAACGCGAATATCGTGAATAGATCTATTGGCAGTTGACGCCCCATTTGTGTTAGCCGGATAGGTAACCAAATGCACGTTATTTGAGAATACTAGGAGAATGGCAAACTCCTACTGGAGGGCATTGTTGCTCACATCATCACTATGATGTTTGTAACTTACGTCATTATTATGACGCCGTACTGTTAAGGTTTGCGTGTCATGAGACTTAGGGCAATATACTGTACTGCAATATTACTGATTTTACTAATGCTTATCTTGTGTTCAACTGATTATTATTCAAACACTATGGATTCACTCAACCTTTGTGTTGACTTTTTAGCATGTTTATCTCAGGTTCATAATTTACGAGGATGGCACGGAAGGACACGGATACTCAAGAAGGCTATATTATCATTCGAAAACTTATTTAATAAACTGTAAAACCACTGGGACCTCATTTTGTAAACTCTGATATTTATATAAATCGAATGATAAATCTTTTAAAATGATACAATTAGAGTTCGTTTTCTGTTATTGTAACTATTGAGCCATGAAGTAACACCCAGTTTGATTTTCGCTGCGTATCACGAAATTGGGGGTGTTACACCGCCGTCCTTTTGGTGTGCTTAACATGTGCCCCGGGACACATGTTAGAAAAACCCTTCTTATAAACCATCAAACCATCACAATCATGTCAAACATTAGCATAAATTCATACATATAATTTAGCACTCCCAATCATTTTTCTAAAAGCCTACGCAAGCACCCCATTTAATCCTAGGCAGGCACCCCAATAACTTCGTGGGCCCCCCATCCGTACAAACAGACGGCTGTCCTTTTTTTTTATTGTGTGTGTAGTGTTTAGTTTAGGTATATATATATTGTGTATTTATTTGTGTAGTGTTTTTATATGTATAGTGTATTTAATTGTGTAGTGTTTTTATATGGTATTTATTTTACGTTATGCTTTTTAATTGTGTATTTGTTTCCATTTAATTAAACAATAACAATAAAACATTAGACATAAAAACATTAAACAAGTCAACAACAAATGTTACTAATATTACAATGAAATCTACTCCACATGAAGATTATTAATGTCATCTATAAGCTCATAGAGTATTCTACTCGACTGACATGCATGATCAACTGAATTTCTTGCCAATTCCAGTGATGCCTCCAACGTCTTTATTCTTGCCTTCAACAAATTGTTTTGAGCCAATAGCATGTTGATCGTTTTATCTTGAGTTTCGCAGTTTGAGCACTGCGTTGAAGAAGATGCTTGACCAAAGTACTTTTGTTGAAATATTTCCTTCCACATGAAGTATCGACACCCATAGTCTTTAGTCCCTGGCTGTTACATGATGAAACAATTATATGAAATGTATTCTAAACAAACAAGTTATTGATATCTTTACGTAAATAAGCAAACGTTTAATTATTTACCTTTGACAAAGGACATGCATAATACTTCAGACCACAAGTTTTTGGCTGTTGGAATGTTCTTTCAATTATAAATCCACGTCGACAACGACACAAGAAAGGATTTTCTTGTTCCATCTGGCTAAAAGAATTTGTATAATTATTAACAACATAAATCAGTAATATCATGGTTCACAAAATTAGAAGCTTCGAATACATAACTAACCAATCTTGTTATAGATTAATAGTTGATACATGGTTCACAAAATCATAATATAACTAGCAACTAAGATCAATCACGCCCGAGGCGTAGTCGCTCCAATGATGCTGCCATCTGTCCCACACGAAACTCTAACTCTGAAATGCGTCTCCTCAATCCGGCAATCTCTCGCTCGTACTCGTCAACGCGAGACGGTTGTAACAAAAGATGAGGAAGAACCGGAGGACGATGTATAAAATTATCCTCATCTGCAGCTGGAGATATAGCTGGAGAGGGAGGCACATAAGATGGAGAAGAAGGCACATAATCTGGACTCTCAACACGAGCGGGTGTGTTGTTGACACAATGAATGTCCCTCCACTGAATGTCATCCGATTCCTGTAACAAAAGATGAGGAAGAACCGGAGCAGGAGCAGAAATCTGTAACAAAAGATGACGAGTCGTTTACTATAAATCAGTAATCGTCTATACATGTTTTGTCATTTACAATATAAATCAGTAATCGTCTATACATATTTTGTCATTTACAATATAAATCAATAATCGTTTTCTACGTCTGTCTAAACATCCCGTGTCGTTGAGTAAACATATGTTCCCATGTCGCGGCCACGGCATTTCTAAAAAATCTCCATTGCGAGTGATTATACGGGAGTGGTGAGTTTTCATCAAGAAGAGCAAGAACGAAGTGAGCAGCCTGGTCTTCCCCCACACAAAGAATCACAACGGGGGACAATATTTGTGCTGAATTGGGACCACCTCTCAGCGGAAGACACATAACAGATTGTGAATTGGATATACATACAATAGGACGGTTAAGAGCTGTAGCAATACCACGCCCGTTTCTGGCATAGTCATCAGTAACGCCGGGGTGCTGGACCTTCAAACCATGGAACGAGTCTACAAAGTTATGATTATGCCTCGGACACTTGACCCTCAAGATCCAACCATTTCGACCTTTTATAAACTTCGCTAGTAATCTGAATGGGCAATTAATTTTGGCGGTACTAGTATGCCGTTCAAGTTCATCTTCTAAATCTTCACGTACAGACGTCCCATGTCTAGAACACAAAAATTCGATAGAGTACTTATAGCCCTTATCTGTTTTACTTTTTCCTTTAACAATAAGAAAACCAATCGATTCAGCAGTAGATCGCACCCAATCAGTTAAAGCAACTTCAGTACCGAACACCTAAAAAATAAAAAAGTTTTTAAAAACTTTGATAAAAAATACAACCTTGTACAAAAAAAATTTACAAACTTTTAAAAATACTTTTATGAATACAAATTTTTTACAAACTTTTATAAATACTTTTTATTAACTTTTTTTATAAATACATTTTTTTACAAACAATTATAAATACTTTTTATTAACTTTTTTTTTTATAAATACATGTTTTTTACAAACTTTTATAAATACTTTTTATTAACTTTTTTATAAATACATTTTTTTTACAAACAATTATAAATACTTTTTATTGACTTTTTTTTATAAATACATGTTTTTATAAATATTTTTAAAAATACTTTTATTAACTTTTTTTATAAATACATTTTCTTATAAATACTTTTAAAAAAACTTTTTATTTACTTTTTATATAAATACTTAAAAAAACGTTTTTTTTGTTATAAATAAAAAGAGGTGTGTATGTGTGTTTTGCTGTGGTGAGACGTGTGTGGTTCTCGTTGTGTTTACGCGTTTTCTTTTGATACCGTGTATCCAGCACATGGTTTTTCTGTCTTTGTGCAGTTGATATTCGCTCTCTCTCTCTCTCACTTCTGGCAAACCACTCTCTCTCTCTCACACTTCTGCAAAACCACTCTCTCTCTCTCTCTCTTAAAATTTTAGATCTAAACATTTTAGATCTAAAATTTTGATCTAACAAGTATTATACTTGTTAGATCTTGAATATGGTGATGATGTTGTGTTTGTGGTGATGCTGTGGTGGCAGTGGTGATGTTGTGGTGGTTGTGCAGTTGTGGTATATGTTTCGTTGTTAATGTTTTTAGATCTAAAACTTTTTTAAATGCTTCAAAGTAATCTGTTGTTGAAAAAATTATGAGGTTTGTTAAAAAAAGGTTTACTTTGTTTGATTTTCTTAAAACATTTTAGATCTAACAAGTATTATACTTGTTAGATCTTGAATATGGTGATGATATTGTGTTTGTGGTGATGCTGTGGTGGTAGTGGTGATGTTGTGGTGGTTGTGCAGTTGTGGTATATGTTTTGTTGTTAATGTTTTTAGATCTAAAACTTTTTTTAGATGCTTCAAAGTAATCTGTTGTTGAAAAAATTATGATGTTTGTTAAAAAAAAATGTTTACTTTGTTTGATTTTCTTAAAACATTTTAGATCTGACAAGTATTATACTTGTTAGATCTTGAATATTGTGATGATATTGTGTTTGTGGTGATGCTGTGGTGGTAGTGGTGATGTTGTGGTGGTTGTGCAGTTGTGGTATATGTTTCGTTGTTAATGTTTTTAGATCTAAAACTTTTTTTAGATGCTTCAAAGTAATCTGTTGTTGAAAATATTATGAGGTTTGTTAAAAAAAAAGTTTACTTTGTTTGATTTTCTTAAAACATTTTAGATCTAACAAGTATTATACTTGTTAGATCTTGAATATGGTGATGATATTGTGTTTGTGGTGATGTTGTGGTGGTAGTGGTGATGTTGTGGTGGTTGTGCAGTTGTGGTATTTGTTTCGTTGTTAATGTTTTTAGATCTAAAACTTTTTTTAGATGCTTCAAAGTAATCTGTTGTTGAAAATATTATGAGGTTTGTAAAAAAAATGTTTACTTTGTTTGATTTTCTTCAAACATTTTAGATCTAACAAGTATTATACTTGTTAGATCTTGAATATGGTGATGATATTGTGTTTGTAAAAAAAAACGTTTACTTTGTTTGATTTTCTTTAAAAAAAAATGTATCGTTCTTAAAGTTTTTAGATCTAAAACTTTTTTAGATTTAAAAGTTTTTTAGATCTGAAACTTTTGTATGTTTGTTTTGCAGGTTTGCATAGGAGGACCTTTTTGTGGGCAAAGCCTACGCAAGCACCCCATTTAATCCAAGCCATGGTAATGCAGATTCATTACTGGATGGTAAAGTGATAATTTTTTATTCACTTTGCAACTTTAATTAAAAAAAACTTAGTGTTTTGGTATAAAAACATTTCATTACTGAATGGTAAAGTGACCATTCAAAATCACTTTGCAACTTTAATGAAATTAACTTGAGCTAAAAAAAGGCAATGATGATTTTTTTTTTATTTTTTTTTTAAACTTAAAAGAGTTTTGGCATGGCAAAACTGAATTTGCAACCAACATGAGCTAAAAAGCTAATAATCTGAGCCTATTCGATAAGTTTACCTCTTGTGTGTTAAATGGTGAACTAGACATGGCGGACTGTGATGATGTTGCTTGTGCAGTTGTTGCTTGTTGTTGTTTGTTGTTGTTCTGGACCACTTATTGCTGTTGTTGGTTTATTGTTGTTGGTTGTTGGTTGCTGTTGTTGGTTGATTGTTGTTGGTTGTTGGTTTCTTCTTGTTGTTCTCGACCACTTGTTGCTGTTGTTGGTTTCTTCTTGTTTGGAAAGTGGACCACTTGTTGCTGTTGTTGGTTGATTGTTGTTAGTGTTGTTGCTTTCGCCTGGGATTATATGGGGTGCTTGTGTAGGCTTTGCCTTTGAGAATCTTAGTACATTCTTGTGAACTTTGCCTTTGAGAATCTTAGTACATTCTTGTGAACTTTTGCAGTTTTGGAATCCTACTTACCACATTCATGTTGAAAATGTGTAACTTGTGAAACCTGTGAAATGGTGAGTCTTGTGCTTGTGCAGTTTGAGACTTGTACAGCTGTGTGGCTTGTGCAGTTTTGTGAGACTTATGCAGTTTTGTGAGACTTGTGCAGTTTTGTGCAGTTCCTGTGAACTGGTGACTTTGTGCAGTATTGACTAAAAATTTTCCGATGCGATGATGATAAAAACCGAATGGACGGTAAAGTGAGATCAAATCTCACTTTGCAACCTTCGGGTTTGAGCCTAAAAATTTTTCGAGGCGATGATGAAAACCGAATGGACGGCAAAGTGAGATAAAATCTCACTTTTGCAACCTTCGAACTGAGCCTCAAAAATTTTCCGACTACGTTTTTTCTTTTTAAAGTTCTAAAACTGAAAGTTATAAAACTTGTAAAAAAAAGTTATAAAAATTAGTTCTAAAACTGAAAGTTATAAAAACTAGCTCTAGAAAAAGATATAAAACTTTGTAAAAAACACTTGTAAAAGAAGTTGTAAAAAAAACTTATAAAAAAACTTGTAATACAAACTTGTAAAAAAACACCCCAGGTGATGTTGTGGTTGTATATTTTAGCACGGAAATCGAGACCCCAATAATTAATACCAATCATTGAGACACAAAAAATCTCAAAATATGCAGCACCCCCTACGGTACCCTTTTTCTAATCTCTATTCAAAGGCCTACTACCAAACTTTATATATTCCCCACTAAAGCAATATTCACCCCTAAACACACACACGCCGTCAATCTCCAATCCAACGGTCATCATTTCCGACACATTTACCACACTTGCTACGCATTCCCCCCTAATTATTCCCCACTAAAACAGAATCCCAACCCCAACCGTCGATCTTAAATCCAACGGTCATTATAAAAACTACTCTTTAATCCAACGGTCATCCTGTAAAACCACTATTTAGCATGCGTGCAACGTGTTCCAAAACAATATTCACTCTTTAATCCAACGGTCATTATTTACCACGAATGCGTGCAACGTGTTCCACATTATTTTTTTAAACAAACCATAATTCTGTTATTTTCACACACACACACACTGTAACTTCCTAACGGCATATATTTTTTTCAGTTGCAAATTCCGATCAACCAGACGTTTTTTTAACGGTCAATAACGATATTTTTTAGCTTATTTAGCAGGTTAGTTGTTCAGTTTCGTTGTTATGTTTTTACGGAAGGTTATTTTGCATTTTGTTTGTGAATTTAGTGTTTTTTGTTTCTTGTAATGTTAGTTAATTTTTTAGTTTTGACAAAATTAGGTTATGTGGCGATAACTCGAAAAGGAAGATATTTTGCATTAGGTTAGTTAGAATGATAGTGTATTAGTTTGAATTGATGATTATTTAGTGTAATTATAATGTGTTAGTTTTTTAGTTTTGTAGTAGGTGTGTATATGCTTGTTTACATTTTTTTTAACGAAATTAGGTTCCGTTTATGTGGCGATAGCTCGATAAGGAAGATATTTTGAAGTAGTTTTGTTATATATGTTATGTAAGTATGATAATGTATTGGCGCTTTTGTTTACATTTTATAAGATTGAATTGCGGTAGAGTTTGTGATACTAGCTGTTTAGCTCTTCTTGTTCTTCCTAATATTAATTAGTGAAACATATAGTTTTGACGAAATTGGCATTGAAAGGAACTTTAATATTATCCGTTCTAATGTATATATGTGAATCATCTATTAGTGAAGCATATGGTTCTAATTAACGAAATTAGCTTCGGTTATGTACCAATGAGGAATATAATTTGGTGTAGTTATGTATCTGGCACTAGGTTCGTCAAAATCATTGTTTGAGTGGGAGATTTTGGAGTATTATGGTTTATGAGTTTTTTAGGTGTGTAGTAATGTATATGTTTGTTTTCATTTCATTAAATTGCGGTTGAATTGGTGAGATTTGGTGTTTTGGTCTTCTTGTTATATATGTCGTGTGGGCTAATTTTAGTATGTCAGTAAGTTTCAACAATATTAGCGTCGATTATGATCATCAGAAGGGCACTAGCCTAAGTTAACTTTAGGCATACTGTTTTTTTTTTCCTAATTAAAGGTATCGGAGCTGAAAACTTGTGCAAATTAAGGTTTTCTCCGACAAAATATGATGATATATTACATCAATAAACAATTTTAGCTAAATTATGATCGTTAAGTTCTATTGAAAAGTCAAAAAAACCTTAATTTGCACTGATTTTCATTGCGGATACCTTTACGTGAGAAAAATTAAAATTGAGTACCTTATAGTTAGGCCATTTTCCCTCGTTAAAATTATTGTTTACAATGAATACTTTATTATAACCATGTTTATAAGATAACTGGAAAATTTAGGCAAAAAATGCATCAAATTATTATGTGTAAATGAATTCTGTTATTGCTCAAAGTACAGAAGAACTACTAAAAGGTGGGCTGTCGAATGATTGAACTCAGTCGCTGGCCTATATTTTATTGCAGTTTCGTCATAGGAATGTTTCTTGTATGGTAATGAACACGAAAATGATAAGTACTAGGCTAGCTCTGTCTCAAATTATATATTCCTTAAAATGCTCAAATATCTACCTCATGATGAACTGATTGATTATAATAATATAGTCTGGTTGGCGTATACACTTCTATTTGCTATGTCTTTAAAATTGTTTTGATTGGAGTTGCTATGTTCTTATCCTGTTAAAAAAAGTTGCTTTTCGACACCTAAGATTTTTGGCGGTATTGTTGAGGGTGGCACATGTTACTTTTTCTTTTAATAAAACTAATAAATTGTCTTTCAGATTTTACTTTATTCCAGATGAACAATTAAGATAACATATTAATATTCAACTACTGTCTTCATCGTATGCAAAAGTCAGAGGTTAAGATATTGTAAAAGATTAAGGTTGCTGAATAAAAAATACAGATGGTTTTATTTTCAGGTGTATCTCTTTGCACGTTTTAAATATTTTTTGCGAATTGTAGACAGCTTTTCATTGGAGTTCATAAAAAATTCGTAATTGAGATGTCAGATACGATTTTCTTTGTAACAGGTGTTGCACTTTTATATTGATGAAAAGAGGTCGTAAAGAACGTATACGCGATTAGCAAATCTATTGTTTACTTGTGCAGACGTGGATATCTAACCCAACTTGTCTATTCAATCTGCATGGAGAAGTTTTTCAGCTGGAAGAATAAAGTCAAAGTATGTTATATACTCATCTTCTGGCCTTTATTATTAGTATATCACAAGTTGTAATCTTCTGAAACAGAGCCATATATCTTTGCCTGTATATTAGCTATTTACTACTGCATGGAATAGATGTTATATTCTCTTGGTTGACGAAGTTCCACACCTGTAAATAAAGTTAGGTGTAAGATGAGTAAATAAGGAAATCTCTTTAGGTATATCTGAAACGTTTCTTCCAAAGTCGCAACTTATTGTTTGAATATCAATTTTATAGCATTGCTTTACCTTAAAAATTATATGTGCAGTGTATTATAATTTGATTCCGGCCTATGTACATGTCTCACATTTAATTTTCAGGATTTCCATACCGTCTACTATTGATTGGGCGCAAAGAAATTGCAGGTACCACTCCAAACTTTTATCTGTTTTCAAATTTGATTATTGTTTCCTCATTTTGTCTTTTCTGCAAAAATCATCTGCAAATTGTATTTATATAATCTGACTATGCGCTCCTGTATGTACTTTGTCGGTTTCAGGATGGCTATGGAGATTGTTCTAAATGCAGATGTGTACTTTGGTGATGTCAAGGGAAGGATTCCCCATGGCAGAGGTAAATACACATGGTCAGATGGTACAGTCTACGACGGCAGTTGGGAAGAAGGAAAAATGACAGGGGTTGGACGGATCACTTGGTCATCTGGAGCAAGTTATGAGGGTGATTTTTCTGGGGGCTACCTTGATGGTTTTGGCACGTTGACAAAACCAGACAGGTCTACATACAAAGGCTCATGGAGGTTTAACAATCAACATGGTCTTGGAAGAAAAGAGTATAGCAATTCTGATATTTATGATGGTTGTTGGAAAGAGGGAGTGCATGAAGGTAATGGTAAATATGCTTGGTGTAATGGTAACATGTATATTGGAAATTGGAAATCTGGATCGATGTGTGGTAGAGGTGTGATGAAATGGCTGAATGGCGATCTGTTTGATGGTTATTGGTTAAATGGGTGTAGGCAAGGGTCAGGTGTTTATAGGTTTGCAGATGGTAGTTATTATTTTGGGATGTGGACCAAGGGCCTTAAGGATGGACAAGGCACATTCTATCCTGCAGGAAGTAGGCACAGATCTTCAAGAAGATCTGGCAAAAAGAAAGTTCTGTCGTCTCCCAATTCTTCCTCTAGGTCTGAGAGATTCAAGAAACGAAGTATAGGTCGTAGTCTATCTGAAAAGATTTCCTTCCAAGGATTCTTCAAAGATTCTGGTCGAATATCGAGCAAGAGAGTATCATTGGAAGAAGATTGTAGTATTGAGGATTCTAATAGGGAATTATCTGCTTTTGACGATACTGACCTATTGTCTCAAACCTCTGATGAAGGAGAAAATGAGACAGATAATAATAGTACTGTAGTTTATGATAGGGAATACATAGAAGGAGTTCTCATCAAAGAGAGGACTAAAAATGAAGGACCGTCGTATAAAAGGGAACAGCAACACAAGTTTCATACGAATGAAGTGAAAAAGAAGTCGTCTGCGGACATCTATGAAGGCCATAAAAGCTACTATTTGATGCTTAATCTGCAATTAGGTATCAGGTAATTGAACACTACTACAAACTGCACTCTGTAGATAGTTTTTACTTGTCTGTTCCAGTAAGTGTAACAAATAGAACAAACGGTGAACTTTATGCACAAGAATTTTCTATATTGAATTCTAGGTGGTACTTCTCTTGAAAAACTCTGCATGTTTCCATTAGTTGGCGATTAAACTTGACTTCTTATTTTAAATCTTCGTGTATATCGTCCAATCAAAAATCTGGCTTCGGCATAATTTGTTAGATGGCTGTGATCAAAACATCCTGATTTCTTAGTTTTCAGCCTAGATTTAGTCCCTAATCTCTGAAAGATCATGTACAGAATGATTTCTTATTTCTGCAACGAAGGTGTATGTATTTGTATGAACACCGATCTGTACTCGTATTATAAAAATTAGAAGCAGATACTTATGTCCTCTGAATCCTTCAAATCAAGTAATTTATTCGTATATCTTTTAAAACATGGAGTTGCTAGCCAAACTGATGTGCTGTGAACTTGATTTACAGGTACACTGTTGGCAAAATTACACCAGTTCCTATGCGTGAAGTGAGACATAAAGATTTTGGAGAACGAGCAAGAATAAGTATGTACTTCCCCAAGAAAGGCTCACAACTGACACCTTCACACTATTCAGTCGATTTCTATTGGAAGGACCATTGTCCTATGGTCTTCAGGTATTTGATTATCTGGTCCTAGCGTACATCTGCTCTTTTTTCTTTACTTCTTCCATCTTTCCTTGGAGGACATATGACCATGCCCCATCACTCTAAGTAGTGGCGACATTGCCTTTCTGCTAGGATCACATATTCTTTAGCATTAAGTTGGACTGTCTGCTGTAAAGTAAAGGAGCAGACCCTCTACAATTTAGTGGCTTATTTCCCTAGTAGTTCTGATAGCCAGGTTATGTAAACATACGCTTCCATATTTACATAGTTCTGATGCCTAGCTTACTTAATAGAATGATTCCCAAAGGATGATTAGTTAATTAATGTGTGATTCATGTTATGAACTTTTATCATTCATGAAGTATTAAGTTGAGAAAGACACTAGAATATCATTTTTTAATATGTCAGGGAATTTTAATGTTATACACTATTGTCTATGCTACATCTTGATGTAGCTTTCTTCTTCCAGGAATTTAAGGGAGATGTTCAAGTTAGATGCTGCAGATTATATGATGTCCATATGTGGGGATGACGGTTTAAGAGAGCTTTCTTCTCCAGGGAAAAGTGGCAGCATTTTCTATCTATCTCATGACGACAGATTTGTGATCAAAACTCTAAGAACAACCGAACTCAAGGTCTGAATCTATCAAACATGTGGCTTAATGAAATTAGCATTTTTTTTTAAATTTATATGCATGTATTTCAGTTTTCTACTTGCACAACCTGGAAAGGTAAGTTCAAGCATGTATTATTGTGGTTCAATATTTATTCTGTATACAAAGTTTACAAACTGTTCGCCGAGCTTATTTTAATTATGCATCCCTACCAATCCAATGTCTAATTTGGTTTTTTTTTATTCTCACTTGGATATGGATGAGACTGACCGTGGGGTTTGTGCTGATAAATAATTGATAAAAAAGGCTCGGTGTATAGAAACATGAGTTTTTTACTGTAACATAATTTGCAATGGGGTATAAGGGGCAATTTGTGAATTTGCAATGGGGTATAAGGGGCAATTTGTGAATTTCCTAAATTATTTCAACATAATTGTTGCTGAAGCAGCGAGCTTACACAAAAGCTTTCCAGGACTATTGACAACTTAGAATCTTTAAAGGTTCATTCCCTCTAGATCTTTCTTTTTTAAGTTATGGACACAACATAGGAATACATACATTTCTAAAGGCCTAATGACGGACTAAAAAAAGAGTACCTTGGAAATATGTGTCTGTATGCATTGATCTTCAGGGTGAGGATGTGGGCTTTGGATAGTGTTAAAAGCAGAATTCATTAGATCGTGATTTCCAGTTTTGATAGAAGATGTTTAAGTTCCTTGAAGTTCATTAGGTGTAAGAGACGATATTCTAACATGGGGATTATTTGCGTAACAATTTTCTCCAGAGTGTACATTATAGTTACTGAATGCATGTCTGCCTTCTAGCTTAGTTTTTACTGCATAGTATTGCAGTACCACTTTTATGATTTTAATAAATGGATGACATGTTGATCTTCTTCTCATTCTATTAGCTGGCATGGGAACTATGCATTGTTTTTTGTTTCTAATTGAAAAATAGATATTACTGATAATGTTCATGGTATTCTTTAGGTTTTACTCAAGATGCTTCCTAGTTATTATGATCATGTGAGGGAACATGATAACACACTGATAACTAAATTCTATGGCCTACACGAGATAACACTTAGAGGTGGCAAGAAGGTATAGTCGTTTTGTACACTCATTCTGGTTTCCTTAGCTTATTGTGATCAGTTAATACCTTCATATTTTAATCTTTCTTTTAGGTCCAATTTGTGGTCATGGGAAATATGTTTTACACAGAACTGCGGATACACCGTCGCTATGATTTGAAGGGTTCCTCTCAAGGAAGAAGCACAAATAAGGATGATATACAAGAGGGTACCACATTAAAAGACCTGGATCTGGCTTATGATTTCCGTATGGACAAGTCATTGCGTGATGCGCTTCTCAAGTAAGTTATTTTGACAGCTTTGGCGTCTTGAAAATTGCAGGAATAATCAGAATTATTAACTCCTTTAGTAGGAAGATGTCAGTGGAATGTGGATAAGCTTTGAACTTCTCAGATTTGACCTTTAACATTGCTATGCAGAATTCACTGTCATCAGTATAGATGGCACAGCCTGAATTAACTGATACACCCTTCTAAAAAATACTGGTAATCCTGAGGGTTGCAATTTTTCACGGACTTCTTTCTGAATCTTTTGCAGACAGATCTATCTAGACTGCGCTTATCTGGAATCTCAACAGATTATAGATTACAGCCTTCTTCTGGGATTGCATTTTAGAGCTCCTGATCATTTGAAGACGCTTTTAGAACCACCGGATGCATTGCACAGGCGTCAAGAAACTCCTGCAGATGATGGTAAACCTCTCTCTATGTTTCTCAGCTTGTAACGATCTTTTTCTAGGGTCGTCAGTTATAAGTACTTATGTTAGCATATAAAGTTACTGACATTCGATGTTACTAGAAATTTCTTAAGTTAAGTAGCCGTTGACTTGAGATTAAGGGTGTTCTATGGAAATTAGTTTGTCTTAGTAGTCAGGTATTTTACAATAGAACAATCAGCCTTGGCAAAAGATACGAACCGGCTTGCTAATACGATGAAAAGTGAAGAAAACAAACAAGTAATGGTCTATATACAAGAGATAGAAGAAGTCGCTCAACAGTTGACTTTCGATATCCATAAATAATAATCATATAATTAGGGGCATCTCTGAAAACATACTTGCTTTAGCTACGGAATGCTTATTTGTGTTAACTCCATGTTAACGTCTTTGAAGTGATCATTTATTCTCTGCATATGTACATCTTAAGGAGTATAACTACCTGTAATCATAATATTAACATAATGCAACGGAGAATGTTTTAGCTATTGGTGTTGTATACAACTCAGCTCATTGACTTTATACTTTTCAAATGTAATTCTCACTGCTGTTTCTTTGATGTATCATGTCACTTTCACTTTTTGACGCATAAAATGATGCAGTTCCATTATCTCACTTGTGCACAATTGTTTTACCATATTATAGCTTATATGATAATTTATAGATCTCTTTTGTGTTTTAGGTATAACAAGTCATGTGGACCGTTCAATTCCTCCAAAGGGACTACTTCTAGTGACGCATGAACCGACTTCCGTAAACACTGCACCAGGCCCGCACAGTAGAGGAAGTACCATGAGAGCATTTTCAGTTGGGGATAATGAAGTTGATCTTCTTCTTCCTGGTACTGCAAGGTATTGGATCCTCTTAAAGTTGGAAAATTCAACCCATGTAGTTCAAATTTGGTTTGCATTTTCCTAAAATGGAACGAACAGGCTAAAATGCAATACTAGCTAATGATGACCAATTAACTGTATTCAGAATTCAAAAAAAGTGGACAATAAATGATGGCGGATTAAACTAACACACACATAGAATATACCTGTTTTGACCCATTACCCGTCCGTTTTCTCCCTTTTAGATCCTCTATTGGTTTATTCTATGTCAAGCTTATTGTTACAAGAAATAATGCCCTTTTGACTGGAGAATTCAGTATAAATTTAGTTCTAACAGGGTTATGCTATAAGCACACATAATAATCAGGACTAATGAAATAAAATAGATGATGAAGCTATATTCATAATTAACTAGCTTTATGCGTAAGAGATTATATTAGGATACCTTTCATGCTTTTGATTTTATCTGTAGTGACTTAATATCAAATTATGCATCTTCAAAAGAGACGACTGCCTCTCAAAAGCAATGTTTTAAAAACCGGGTTTTTAATCGACCCGGTCGAGTCACCGGGCACCGGTTCGACCGGTTCAACTGGTTCGACCGTCGGGTCAACCCGGTTTTTCATTTTTTATTATTTTATTTTTTCCGACCGGGTCAACCCGGTTTTCATAAAAAAAATTTGAAAAAAACCAAACCCGGCCGGGTTTCATGACCCGGTTTGACTCGGGTCACTCAAAACCCGGCGGGTCTAACCGGTTGACCTGGGTTTTTTTTACCCGTTTTAGTGGCCGGGTACCGGTCCGACCGGTTGAACCGGCTGGGTCGACCCGGGTTTGAAAACATTGCTCAAAAGCAAGTGAACTTGATGTTTTGATTCTCCTTGTTAATTTTAAATAAAGTTTTCTTTTAAATCCTACCAGGATAGTGTTATCACTAAGAATATTTTTATTCAATTTGTGTAAGGTGACTTCAGTATATTTAGCTTAATAGCCTTTAAGAGGGCTGTATCTATATGCACCTTGATTAGCAATTACCATGCTGGTTTTAAATTTGTTTCCCCTGTTCTGAACAAATTAAGGTTTTACAAATGCCCAAAAGTATTTCGTCAATAGTACCTAATCTCTTGAAAACTATATCCAGGTTACGGGTTCAATTAGGTGTGAACATGCCAGCTCAGGCAAACCGTAAGGTCTCACAGGACATATCAGGCTCCACGGAAGCGGAACTTTTTGAAGTGTATGATGTTGTTCTTTATCTCGGTGTGATCGATATACTGCAGGAATACAACACCAGAAAGAAAATAGAGCATGCTATTAAATGCAGGCGCCATGATCCTATGGCAATATCTGTTGCTGATCCCAAGTTTTATTCCAAACGCTTCTTCAACTTTATGGAGAAGCTTTTCCCTACTGATTCTTGAAGTATAAGTTTCACCTGTCTATATTTTCCATGCTTAAACAGCTTAAAATTCTTCGATATAGGAATGTATATATTCAAATAATACAAATCATTCTATCATCACTTGTATAGGTATATTTATGGTTATATGTACAGTATATCAAATTTAGCAACTTGGTTTTGCGTAAACATCTGGATTTATTATGTCATTGCCAGTAAGAGTGACTTAAGTATCTGCTTATTACATCACAACACTTTTTGTGAATAAAATGGTAGTCTTTCAAAATATAGGGAGCCTAAGGTCATGAATGCTAAAAAAAAAAATCTGAGAAAACATCAATGATTTGTACAATTCATTGAAAATCAGCAACCACATGTGCAATAGTTTTTTTATGCACAGTTTTAGCCCCCCTATTCCATGCTCATTGTAATCACTGATTGATCATTGTTTGTGTTTGACTTTTGACTTATTTTGTCTTTCTGAGCAAAACAAGACATGGGTCTTTTCCTTGTGAAAAATGCAGGGTTGTATTCACTTCCTTTTGTGTACAAAAACACTGGAATGCACAGCAAATTATGGGCCCACAATCTGGAGCTGAATGTGATGGCACACTCTCAAGGACTACATATTGTAAGTCATTTTTCTTGGTACATGTTTTATACTGTATACATTAGAAGCTTTGTGTTTGAATCATATCTCATAAAATTTGTTTATTCATGTAAATAAGGTATTTAACATTCTAAAGATTCATTAGGTAAGAGCATATGCAAAAACTCTTTTTAAAAGCTTTTATTGAGATATGAAAACTCATCTTCATAATTTCTTCCAATGCAAAAAGTCATTTTAAAAGCTTTTCAGGAAAAACTACAAGTAACATTTTATAAAGAACTTTTAAACAAAGGGTTGACATATGTCAATTCACTGTCACAAAAAGTCATTAGCTTCAATGGCAAACTCCTTGTAAATAACTCTTTACAAAGAGTAAAAAGCTTTTAGAATAACGCGCTAAGTTGTGGAAGGTTTGATACATGAGGGTGAGGGGTTTTGCATAAATATTTCTGGATGAGTAAAAGTCAAATTTTGATACCAAAGGTAAAATCTATGTACTCTCATATGTGGTCCTACAAAAGCTTTTAATACAAATATAAAGCTGTCCATTAGTCCAGAGCCAAACATTTCCATTTAAAATATTGTACTGCACGACATGCTACTCACTGTAGCATCATGCCTCTGTGTTTAAAATTTCAACTCTGTAGAAAATAACAAAATATAATTCACGAATTGTTCCAAAGTTTTCATTCATACATCAATCAAAACTTATAGCCATTGGTATTTATTATTTTGATTTGATGTGTCCTTATCAAATTGAAACTAGGCACTATAAAATTGCAGAGAATTCAGGTCTTTTTTTTTTTTTTGAACAAAATTCAGGTCTTTTTTTGGTGGTATCTAATTTGATATATTTACTTATAGTATGTATTTCGTTGTTTCTTTTTCATATATATTTTAAGGCCCTTTGTGTCAACATTGTTAGGATTGACATTCTTTAAATTTTGTCTATATGCTCTATGCCTATGGTACTTGACTACTTGGTAGTGGTTTGGTCTTGTCTAGTCACGCTTTAGGTCTTGGTACGCTAGTTGTAATTGTAAGGTAGCCAATTTGAGTTCGAGTAGGATGTAGTTGACTTTTGACTGGATACGTGACTTTGGCTTGAAATGTTAACAACTAAGACTAATCGTAGTGGCGACCAAACATGGGTCGGTCTCCCCTCTGAGCCGCGTCCCCTCCCCTTACGGTGACCCCACCGAACGCGGTCCCCCCTCCCTTTTTTGCTTGGTGGGTCGCTCAGCCGACCTTACTTGGTTTGCGTGGTTTGTGTGTGTGAGTGTTAATTTTTGTGGAGTATGTTTTTGGTTGTGACCGGGGTCGCCTTACTACGGGCTTAGGGTAATGTGTTTGTTCTTAAAGATAGAAGCTGAGGTAGCAGGAGTGATCCCAAAGGGTGTCGTTGAAGTCTAGTTTGGATCCCTCTTCGTCGACTTGTTGTTGGATAAATGAAACCTTGGGATCAGATTAGCTAATGTCGGCTTCAGCGGTGACTCTAGCTGAAGCTTCATCCCTTAATGTAGACTCAGAGTGCACAATAATACAGGCTGAACGAATAAGCTGAGATGTTGGTAATGTGAATGAGTTGTCCCTTAATTTCTTGGTCATTGGTTGCTTGTAGGGCCTCTTGATGCATTTTAGTGTCCTCAGGGAGGTCACTAAAGGATGGCTTGGGGTTGTAGGGTCCTTTGCCAGTAGGGACGCCATAGTTCTTTGTTTTTTTGGTAAAGGGATTCAATACTCCTAGTTAATTTTTATTACGTCAAAAAATAAATAAGTACAATGGATGTAGGTGAGTCCTACATCTCAGCCCAAAAAGGCGAAACAAATGCTCGTATTGTGCTTAACACCTAAACTAGCATAAGAATGACATGCCATAGTTATTGGACCTACTAAAAACCCTATCTAATTGAACCACGGAGACTAACGTCAAAATCGTTAGTGAACTCCATTTGGGCTTCAGTCAAACCACAGTAATCAAAATCATCATCATCATACGGGTCTTCATCATAGATCTCCTCCTTTCATTACTCGTATAAACTCTTCTTACCTACTCCACCACAACTTTTAGAGATTTCATTAACCTTGGAACTCGTAGATGCCATATAAGTAGTAGTTTCATTGTAGACCTCGAGCATATTATCCGTATCAACAACCTTTTTAAAACTAGGAAGCGTTGATTTACAAGGTTTTAGCGGTTTCCCATCAAACTTGGATGTTTGTTTCTTATGGACTTTGGAGACTTGGATGTTTCCTTCTTGCTGGTCTTAGGCTTTGAGATGGTTTTATCACTTCTTCGTGATTTACTCTTAAAACGACACTCCATACCTTGAGCCTTCAGGACCACATCCTCAGCTTGAGGACTTATGGAATGAGTTTGTTCCTCGCTGGAGATGTTTGACGCACAAACTACCAATGTATGAGGTGTGAAGGAAGGTCCTTTAATGATGGGAAGAGTGATTGTTGAAGTTGGGGTCTCTATGATTCTAGAATCACTTGTATGGTATTCACGGCCTAACTTGTATACCAAGGCTAAGGAGATGAACCTATTGTAGTTCAGCACCTCACCCTTGGTTTTCTTTTCAGAGGTGATCCTCCCAAAGTCAATTGGAACCCCATTAACAAGACTGTACATGCTCATCTCTTGCATTACATTAATTTGATCAAATCCTCGAGTGGCTCCTCCACGACACTGGATGATTTGAACCATTAATAGCTTCTATTTTGGTGCCAGACAATTTTCTTGAGGTGTTCTAATGAGCTCTTCATTGTCTTGTGGGTTCATTTTTAGGTCATTGTACCCATCGATGCTAAAGAATTGCTTTGCCTCCGTGGGTTCAGGGTTTGGTGTGAATCTTTGAGGGGTTTTGAGGTATTTGGCTCATATGGCCTCTTGAAAGGACGAGAGACCAAATTCAACCTCGACACAGTTGCAGTGTACCATAACTCTTTCAGATAGGTTTCATACTAGTATGATGGTTTTAGGGTAAATGGTCTTCGAAGAAAACACTTTTCAATAAAAGTTCTCCTTGAAACAAAATATTTGTTTTTAGATCGGTTGAGGTTAGCAAGAAAGTTGTTAGGTTTAATTGTGATTTCGTCTAGGGTATGTTTCATTTGATAAGCCTTTTTGATCTCTTGTTGTGGGGATCGAGGTTAATGCTTGTGGTTGGGTTGTTTGATATGATGATTCTATAGCAGTTTTTGTTAAGTTTGATGTTTTTGATAGTGTTTGCAATGTGTTTGATAATATGTGTGTGTGTTTGAGATAGCTAAGATGATTAAAAAATGAAATGGGAAAGGTTATAAGGAAGTTTGATCGTACATGGAATGCAAATAAGAATTAAATACGGTTTTGAAATTTTCCCATCCGCATTTAATGCAAAAGCACTTTTTAACATACCTAGTTCATAGATCAACCTATTGAAGATTGGTTTGTCGAGGGGTTTGGTAAATATGTCAGCAAGTTGGTATCGAGTAGGCATAACATGAAGTTCAATATCCTGTTTCATGATATGATCTCTGATGAAATGATATCTTCTATCAATATGTTTTGTTCGAGTTAAGGACCAGATTATTTGATATTGCAATAGCACTTTTGTTATCAAAAAATATTGGTACCTTCTCATATACTATGTCATAATCACTAAGTTGATTTTTTATCCATAGTATATTGGCACAACATCCAACAACAACCACATATTCAGATTCAACTGATGACATGGCAACTGATTGCTCCAACATACAAGTTTGCCACCAAGAAACTAGCATGCACCTGAAGTACTTTTTTGTCCATGTTGCATCCAACATAGTCAGAGTCTGAGTATCCTTTCAGATCAAAGCCTGAACATTTTGGATACATAGACCAAGACTTGGTGTAATGTACCTGAATGTTCTCTTCTGAGCAACCAAGTGTGATTCTCTTGAATTTGCTTGGTATCTTGTACAGAGACAAGTTAAAAACTAAATCTGAGGTCTGCTAATTGTGAGATACATCAGTGACCCTATCATACCTTTGTACAGAGTTCTATTGACTAGCTTGCGAGTCAAATGAGGACCTAAGTTATTAGGAGTTACCATAGGAGTTTATGAACACTCGAAAATGCCATATTTTTTCAGCAATTCTCTAAAATATTTTTCTTGGTTGATTGAAATACCTTTGTCTGATTTTTTGATTTAAAAACCAAGGAAGTAAGTGAGTTTATCCATCATAATCATTTCATACTTCTGTGTCAACAGCTTAACAAATTGTTTGCAAAGTTTGTTATTTTTTAAACAAAAAATGATATAATCTACATACACTTGTACAAGAATAACATCGATTTTTGTTTTGTAAACAAAAAAGGTATTATCAATATTTCCTCTTACAAATTTGTTTAAGTCCATAAAGGGCTTTGTCCAGTTTGCATACATGATTTGGAAACTCATTGCATTCTAGATGGTTGTTGAATATAAACTTCTCCTTTCAGTTTACCATTTAAGAATGTACTTTTAACATCCATTTGGTAAACTTTGAAGTTCATGTATGTGGCATATGCTAAGAAAATTCTAATTGCTTCAAGTCTTGAAACTGGAGAAAAGGTTTTATCATAGTCTATACCTTCTTCTTGTTTGTATCCCTGACAACTAGAGAGTTAGGAAGGATTATTGAATTGGATGGATCATTGAGATTAATGGGTTCAGATGATGTTTCAGATGATGGTTCATGAGGTGGAATGGAACTGGATAAAGTATCTTTAGTTGATGAGGATGAAAGTAGGGGTGTTCATGGTTTGGGTAATACCCAAATAAGCCGAAAACCGAAACCGAACTGAACCCAAAATAAATTAACCGAATTTGCCAAAATCGAACCGAACCAAATTAAATATTCGGTTATGGTTCTAGCAATATAAACCGAAAACCGAACTCAAGTAAATATAAATTTTTTTATACATATTTAGATATAAAAAAAGATATTAAAACTCTTTCATACTATAAATATAACATTTTTAAGCTTGATTTTTTTTTGCTAACAATCTATGTAAATAAATGAATAAATAATTAAAATTATGTAATTCCGGTTATTCGGTTCGCTTTTCGGTTATGGGAGTTCGGTTTTTGGTTATTCGGTTCGGTTGAACTAATTTTAATTCGGTTCGGTTCGGTTCTCAGTTATACCTAGAAAAAAAATTAACCGAACCGAATAAACCGAACAACTCGATAACCGAACATTAGCTATAAATATATGAAATATGATATAAATATATAAATCTATAAAACATTTATGCCGCCTTGAGTCACGCCTTAGAAAATGTCGTAGCTTTGCTATGGCTCGTAAGGCTTGAGGCTTGGCTTCACCACCACCCCACGCCTCACGCTATTTATAACCTTGGTTTTGAGTGAAGCATGCAGTGTTCACAGCTTCTCCCCTGAAATGCTTGGGTAAATATGAACCACTTAGCATTGTTCTTGCAACTTCTATGAGAATTATGTTCCTCCTTTCAGCTACTCCATTTTGTTTTGATGTTAAGTTTCTGAATTCATTTTCATTGTCACTTCTGAGTTGTTTGACTTTTTATCATTTTGGTTCCAATCTCTTTTGATGAATGACATGATCATTTCACCTACTTTATTCTTCTTTTTCAAACAAAATACCCATGTGTACCTTGAGTACTCATCAACAATGACTATGGTATATTTGTCATGATTTATGAATTGAGGACTCACTAGTCCAAATAAATTCATTTAAAGAGGATGAAGATATTTTTTAATTGAAAAGTTTTGTTTGGGTTTGAAAGAGGCTTTATAGTGTTTTCCTTTTTCATATGATGAGCATGGTTTGTCCTTAAAGTATACAAGTGAAGGAAGTCCAGTGACAATATTTTGTTTTGCAAGTTGATTGATGGTTTGAAGTTTAAGTGTGATAGTCTTTTGTCTCATAGCCAGTGACACTTTCAAAGGTGGCAAAGAAGCAAGCTTCATTTGAGGAAGAAGATGACATGTCAAGTAAATATACATCTTTTTCCTTAGAGCTATTAACACAACTTCTTTGTTTGAGTTAAAAATGAAACTTTGCTTATGGTTATAATGAATAATGTACTTAGCATCACAAAATTGACTAATACTTATTAAATTATATTTCAGACCAATAACGAAGGCAAATTTGCAGAATACTATATCATTGCATTTTATAGAACCATATCCTTCGGTGACACGTGATGAGTTGTCACCAAATATCTCTTTAGGTACTGTTTGTTCCACATATTTGTGCAGGTAATTTTTTAAACTAGTTATATTCCTTAAGCATCAATTGTCCAGGTACTAGATGGGTTGCCTAATGCCACTCTACACAAATAAGAAGTTGGTTAGTTTATCTTGTTGACCCACTTTTTTGTGGGCATTTGTACTAAGAAGAACCAATCCTTTGACCTCTTTGGATCCATAAAACTTGTTCGTGATCAGAGGTTTCATGACCAATGCTTCCACATACATCATAACCTGTAACGCCCCGACCCGCCAAGGGTAAAGGAATCACAAGTAATGGTGTCATATCAAAGCAAAACATTCATAACCAAAAGAAAGTCTTAACATAAATGCGGAAAATAATCCAAGTCAAAAGACTTCAATACATAGGTCCCAGCGGAAGCATAATAAACTTCAAACATAATATCCAAAAAAATAAGTCTAAATGGTATCATAAGGAAATCAAAGCTAAATCTCTAAGGTAAGTCCACTCAAGCACTCATCCCAAAGCAACCCAGCCTCAAATGCTTAGATACCTGCCGCGGAAGAAAAGAAAAGTGCGGCTGAGCTTCAAAGCCCAGTGAACAGATATGAAAGCAAAAGCTAATACTAAACGATAACGGATATGAAATAAAGTAAATGAGCTATACAAAATCTTTATCATTTTCAAAGCATAAATCATAATTTCAAAAGAAGTTTATAGTCAACTACCACGAGCCCAGAACTTATATCAGATCACATTCATATTCACACAAGGCAACATTTTGTAGGGGAGACCTACCAGAGTTATGAAGGACGTGCACGCACGCAGCATCAATCATCAGATAACATATAACATATAACAGATAACAGATCTAGGATGCATCCATACGCCCCTTCCTACATATTCACAAATATGCTTCACCATCCAGAGACGTGGCAGAACATCACTCTACTGCCCTAGAGTCATATCAGAGGTGCATCACTGATACGGACATGGAACCCCCATGACTAGTTAAATATTTGGCTCGGGTGTCAAACTAACTCAGGTCAAACAGATTGTCATAACTGACACAGATCATATTTTATCAGAAAATCATTCATGTTTCCAAAATCATAGTTTTCATATCAATCAGTTCAAAATCAGATGTTTCAGAATTCAGAAATCAAAGTTCAGATAAGCAATAGCTCAAACAGAAATCAGATTTGGGATTCATAGCAAAGGCTTAGGAAAACCTAATACGAAAGAAAACATTAAGAGAAACCTTTACTGAAAAGGTCAGAATATATGTACCTTATTCCAACGCAAAGATCGAAAAGCAGAAAGACGAAAACAAAGGATTACTCCCTCTTCACAGAACCTATAGACATTAACGGTCGTCCACGTTATTAATGATTCCATAATCGTCAAAATGATCTTTTAATATTTAGTATCCATAATTAGTAATCTTTATACTTTAGGGTTTTATTAATGAGTCTTAAGTATTTTATAATCAATGTTGTAGATTAGGGTTTGTTATATCATTTATTAAAGTCCATCTTTAAATGTGAAAATAGTTTTATAAGTTATAACTCACACATAAAATAACACTTACTATATTTAGTTCAAACCCTAATATACTCTCATTTACGTTCTAGGGTTTCTTACTCTTTAATATCTCATTAATATGTATTCATTTTACATGTTACGTCTTAATAATTCTCCACTTAACCTAATACGTAATTAATAACCTTCTTTACGTTTACCCTTATCATACACGTTTATGATTTCATGTGAACATACATTATTAGGGTTTAGTATACTTCATACGCTTTACTCATAAAACTAGGGTTTTATATTTACGTAACCTTTATTTATTAATTACATGTCTAAATCTCATGTACACTTATTTAGTTCACTTAGGGTTTCGGCTAGCATGTTTTATCCAAGTCCTAGCTCATCTAAACGTTACATATTCAAGTTACATGTTTTAAACCTCATTCGAAAACTCATGCATGCCTCGTCTCACTTCATGCATGTCTCGGCTCACCTTAACTCAACATATACATGACCCGATTCAATATTACTTATCACTATACACGTTCCTTATTAATTATACGCTTAATATAAATTAGGGTTTCTAGTTTTTCTTGGTTACCACCTCTCGGCCCCAAAACAAAAGAAAAGAAACGCGACAAATCAATTATATCTCAACATATACATGCAAGGTATGTTAAAAGAAGATGAATAAACGTTATACCTTAGCTTGAATAAGAAAAATCGACTCCAAGGGTGTTTGGGAAGCTCTCGGCCGAACAAAAGAAAAAGAAAAGGAGAGGCAAAACTAGGGTTCCAATTAAGTGATTATATGTTGTATTTATAGTTATAGAATTTGAGTTAGATTAGGAAAGTGTTTGGGTTTGGGTTGGCTTGGGTCCAACCGAATACACACACACAAACAATATGGGCTTCGGCCCCCTCCTCCTTGGCTCACACGAACACAACAAACACCCCTCTTGGGCTTAGGCTTGGCGCAAAACAAAATAAAAGACACGAGTCCAATAAACAAACGGCCCAACTTCTTAGCGAATCATTTACTTCCTTCGTCGTACCAAAGTCGTTCACGAAATTATACTCGTTAAGTTTTTATTTATTTAGGTTTTTAATTTCCGTACTTTATTATAAACGTATTTTACATATTTTATTATTCTTGGTTCCAAGGGTATTTTAGTCTTTATATAGGTTTTAGATTTTTCGGGTTTTACATAACCTGAGGAAATGGCACAATCATCTGGATGATGTTCATTAAATCCACAATATATGCAAGGTGGGAAAGGTTTTGTTTTGAAAGGGATGGTGTTGACATTGATTGAAAGAGGAGTGATCCGAACTATATCTCTTGTTCAGAAGTTGAATATCCTTTACTATAACAGATATAAGAAAGCAGCTATTCCTTGTTCAGTAGGAACTGAAAGTTTTGGTGTTTTGTTATCTGTTATTTGTTATATTAGTGATGTTGCCCTTGGAATTGGAAGACTTTCTTTGTGTATCAGGTTTTAGGATTGATTTAGGATTTGTCGCAGAGCTTGGTTTAGTTCCCTAAAGATTGTTTAGAGGAGGAAGTGGGGTTTTATCCATTGAGTCTTATTCATCCGCAGATTTAGATTTAATGTCAGTCACTAAAGGTTTTGGAATGTTAGTGGCATTAGAGTTAGGTTATTGGAATCCAGGGGCTAATATTCTTCTAGTGTTCTAATTGGGCATTTTGGCAGGGTTAGGTCCATAAACTCAGTCTTTTGACATCTCGTGATCATATCGAGTTGATGATCTTACAAAGACTAGTTCTTTAGGTTCAGTGCTAGATGAACCTTCAATGAGTAGATCAGCCCTTAACATTTTCATTATTTGATTTGTAATCTGTTCAATGTTGCATTGACTAACTTTATCTGAGCTATTGAACTAATACTTAGTGATAGATTTAACTTCATTAAGTTCTTTCCTACGGGCCTGATTTTCTTTCAGTATCTCAGTAACAGCATGCTGAAGAGCAATGGCAGTAAGTTTAGCTTGTTTCATCTCTAGAAATTCTTCCCTACAAGTGTTTAATTCTAAAAAGAGATTCCCAAATTTAGACATCAAATTCAATCTTTGTCGTAGCGATATAAACAAGAATACTCATCCGAGCCGCAAGAACGTGTACATAAGGAATACAAGAATTTCTTCCTCTACAAACTTAAGGTCTACACATACATAGTCAAGAAACAATTTTCTGTCATCGTTATCTTCCATTTGAAGAAGAGTGTATATCTTTTTTGATTTGATATCAACCTATTCTCTATTTCTAACATATTCTTTTCCAACAACAATTTTTTCATCATCAGTCAAGGCCATGAGTATCTTGACAGTAACCATTTCATCATCATTAGATGACACTTCTTTTTTCATTCCAGCCTTTTATCTTGATTAGGATGATTGAGACGACTGAGAGGTTAAGCCACTGGAAGTTAAGGGTGCCAATTTGGCTTTGGCCTTTACATATATAGCTTTGTGCCTTTGTATATTCATTTGAAATCTAAAGAATTTTGAGTGAAAGTGATGAGTTTTGGTTGAAATCTATATTCATTTAAAAATCTGCTTTGTTGAGGAGATGGATAAGATGCTGAGGATATTTTTGTAAAACAATCTTTAAGAAATGACCAGTTTTACTACATTTAAAATATTCAGTTTTGTCAAAAGATTATGAGCGACTAAATCTGGGTGGATTCCTTTTGAAGAATCTCTTTGGCAAAACTAGCCCTTTCCGGAAATTTTTCATTCATGTCATCCATGTACTCTTTGCTACTTCGAATGTCCTCTTCATCAATGGGATCATCTTGGGAAGTCTTGAACAATAAAGTTAGAGAAAAAATAATAATTGATAAAGGGGTGGTAGTGGTTAGGGCTTTCTTGGTCTCTTGGTCTCTGGTGCATAGATTTTGTCAATCAACCTTTCTTCATATTTGTATTTTCCAAAAAGTGTGGCCAAATCAAGGTCTCTAACATGGTTAGAGTTCCTTAGACCTTGGTTGAAGCTTAACAATTTCTTTGGAGGTCCATCAAATGTTGAAATGGTAGGATTTTGATTTTAAAAACTTCCTAATGGTTTCAAAGAAGTTTTATAAATCATATCGCTATTACGTGTTGTTCCCAATAGAGTGATTATAACTAAGTTATTGAATCACTCTTCATGTTAATTGATGTAAGTTTAAATAGTTATGAACTATTAAGTAAAACATTTTGAACAAGATTAGACAACAAAATATGTTTTCAACGTTTAAAATTCTTATTAGAAATTGATAAAAGAACTAAAAAGAATTGTTTGTGGAATAACAATCTTAGTTGAATGACAATTGAGGTGATTTCCTCTCTAACTTAAAGACAAAACCTAAGTAATGGTTAAGTATGAACTTATACTTACTCATTGAATGTTCAGCATCCTAGGTTCAATTCATAGAGAAATGCTCTTGAATGTGTTTCACATTAGTTGCAAGAGATGACATTTACTTCGCTACAAACATTCTCTTTTATAGCAGAGAATTAGGGTTTTCGAAGGCATCTACTTTAAAAGTGTTGAGCATTTAATGAGTTGATGAGATATGCATTAAATGCTTCTACTTTAATTAATGGATAAACTCTTCTTTAAGAAACAGTGTTGACAATTGTTGCACATTTATATCAACTCTAGAAAGGTGTTGAATCCTTTGAAGACTTGCTTGATCCCTTTATGCTTTTGTAGATTTTTTCGCATTTGACCTTCTAGATGGTTGAGATTCTTTGCTCAGCATCTTGGTGAATAAGGAGATCAAACATAGTTTAGTGAGGCATTGTCATTCTCAATGAACTGAACACGTTCTTTGGATCTTGTACTTCAGTAGCTAACTGCATCAGCACTGAAGCGAAGACACTTTGTCTTCAAGAACTTAGAAGGAGTTGTGCTAAGTATTTCTCAGCGACTACTTCATACTTGTACTATTTTATGTTCAAATCTATATAGAGACTGTTAAACGTTGAAATGGCCTAACAGTAAAACATTCAGAAGTTTAGGATGTAAGAGCGACATATTCTCATATATAGATATTTGAACTGTGCTTGTGGTGGTGGTTTATTGTCGTGTATGATGATTTTTTTTACTCGGATAGTGGGTGGTCCATTTTAAATACTTATAAGTATGGGAGTTTAAGCCAACGCCCCGCATGTGTTTAGGTATGTGTAATAAAAGAGGGAGAAAATGTGAGAATTCTAAAATGGAGACTTGTGATTGTTTTTTCATAAACATGCAAATTAAGTGGATTCGTATATTAGGTTTTTAATACAGTAATATAATATAGAAACGCTCACATATGTGTAGACACAGGGTTTTGTATATTGTATATGTGTTTGTTCTGGTTGGTTGCTAGTTGATATCATTTTGTAAGTAAACAGTAGATATACAGATCTTGGTGGTCAATTATAATTTATGAAACGGATACATCCAAGTGGCCATTTGACGAGGTACTTCGTCACTGTCATCCGATAAGGGGGAAGGGAAGTGCACTAGTAGCATGAATGTGGATCGGTAGTGGTGTTGCATTAATCCAATTTCAATATTGAACTCCAAATTAGAAGAAATTTGGCACCTCTATAACATTTCTATTTCATGTCTTTTATTGTTTTGTCACCTTCAAGCATCTTCAAAGGGTTAAAGATAAGTTGAGACATTAGATGTAAAAGTATGCAAATTTTTAGATTCCTATGTTTCTTTACCTATGTGTATATATGCTGGCTTTTGTCCATGTAGTTGGTGTTTTTACCTTAGGCTAGTCCCAGTCGCAACCTGGGACGACCTGGGACAACCTGCGCCACGTCAGCTTTCTCTCTCCAGCGACCTGGGACAACCCGGATGCCCCATTCGACGACCCGAGGATTTTTTTTTTTTTTTTTTTTTTAATTCAAACATTTTTAACATTAAATTTAAATTTCACTCAAATTAAAAAAAACATTACATTACGAAATTAAAAAAAACATTACACTACGAATTAAAAAAAAAACATTACAATACGAAATTCAAATAACGTTAAAACATTACAAAAACTCTTCATCGTCTTCGTCATCGTCACTATCGACTTGATTCACTGCTTCGACATGATGTCGACGATTTCTCCAAATGTGTTCGACCAAATCAGATTTTAAGTTTTGATGAGTTGTTGAGTCCATTAGCTCCTGAGTAACCACCATTGATTCTGCATGTGTTCTTAAGGGATCATGATCTTGGTGTCCCTCATTTTCAAACCATGTAGGACATATCGCCCGCTGCTTGTGTCGGATGATCATATTATGTAATATGATACATGTATACATAATATCTTGGATATCATTTCTAAAAAACCCTCGAGCAGGAACTTTAAGCATTTTCCACTTTTTCTTCAACACACCAAAAGCCCGTTCAACATCTTTCCTTGCGGCTTCGTGCCTCCTCTTGTACAAACATCTTTTACGATCAGCCGTGGGAGGATTTGAAATAGACTTCATGAGAACGGACCATTGTGGATATATCCCATCAGTGAGATAATATCCCCTTTTATAAGCCACATCGTTTGCCTCAAACTCAAGGTCTGCTGCTCTCCCAGATTTGATATCATTGAAAACAGGTGAACGACGTAAAACGTTTACGTCGTTATTCATTCCGGAGACACCAAAGAACGCATGCCAAATCCATAAATCCTGGGAAGCGACCGCTTCCAACAAAATGAATGGATGTGGCCCGTGATCACCCCTACAATGTTGAGCTCTCTCACTATTCGGGCAATTCTCCCACTCCCAACTTGTACAATCAATGCTTCCCATCATCCCAGGAAAGCCATGCTTATGCTCGTGATGAGCATATATTCTTTCAAGGTCAGAATACGTGGGCCTTCGCAAATACTCACGACCATATAACTCCATGATAACCTCGCAAAACTTACGAAGACATTCACGGGCTGTGCTTGCAGCAATTGCCAGAGTCTCGTCTAGAGAATCAGGAACGGCCGCGTATCCCAACTGACGAATGGCAGCAGTACACTTGACCAACGGGCTAATACCAGGTACGCCTCTAGCATCAGCAGTTTGTCGAAAATAAGTAGAGTGATCGGTTATCTCTCGAACAATTTCTGTGAATAGCTCTCGGCTCATACGGAACCGCCGAGAGAATGTTCTTTCGTCGAACTGCGGGTTTTCGGAGAAGTATGCCGCCACTAAACGATTATGAGCACCCTCATGATCCCTACGTATGTACCTTCGTCGGGTTTTTGGCTGTGATGCTTTGTAAGCCTTCCAAGCGAAATCCGCAAACTCCACAAACTCACTCAAAACTTCTTCCTCGTCAGAAGACGAAGAAGAACCGAATAAATGCTCGAATGATGACATATTAAAATTTGTGTTTCGTGGGTATTTCGTTAGAATGGTTTATTGAATATAGATGAGAAATGTTGAGTGGTGAATTGTGTTTGAGGTGAAGTGGGTATTTATAAAGTGGTAAAATGGGTTTGAATTTTTTTTTTTTTTTTTTTTTTTTGTTTAATTGACCAAACGGTCATTATTTTAAAAAGGGCTTCACAAACTTGAACTACACATCGGTTGGAAAACCGCTCGATGTGCGTATTTCCCTTGCACAACCGATGTTCCAACCCAACGTCCACATTGGCCCCAACCGATGTCAAGGTCGGTCGAGCATGGGTTTTTTTGTTGCCCCAACCGATGTTGGTAGCTCCACTGCGACAAGCCTTAAATTCTTGATTAGTTCAAGAAAAACATGGTTGTAAAGCACCGTGCCACAATTTTATATGTAATAAGAGTACAAGATATAGTTGAATAAGGGCAATGAGTTTGATCACCAAAAATAACCATTCATAATATAACACACTCATCTTGAAAAGTTTTGGAAAAAAAGTAAATAAACACACAAAAAAAAGAGTGCGAGAAAATCCTATTTCAAGATTGGTTCTTGGATGTGCCGAAATAATAATATAATTATCTATTATACTTCAAACCAAAATTAACACATTTGATTTATTGCAACATCTCTTTGTTCTAGCAATATATATAGTGGTCCATCAATTAACTTGTGATAAAGTTTCAATAATTAATGAGTGTATGTCGGCATTGCCATAATAAGAAACGTCCCAACAGATTAGGAAAAAAATAAATAAATAAACAAAGTGTGACGTCAGAATTAATGCACCAGAGTCACTAATGTTATTCTTGTCATACTATACATCACAATCAAGATTTAATGCTAGGGACCTTAGCATATCTACCAATACAACTTTTTTCTTAAAGTTGTCAAGGATATGGAAGTCTATTTTGACATCATTGTGCGATAGAAAGCTGTTTTTGAGCGTTTATGCGTAACACATGCTCAAGATTTTCTACTAGCTATCCTCGACGGGTTAGGTCAACATATGTCATCAATGGAATATCGTATTATCCTTAAGTATCGTTTCATGATTTTATTTTTCTTGGTTGATGAATATGCCTGTTTGTCACAAGGCATGTTTGATGAATATCCTTAAGCTGTTTTTGAGCGTTTATGCGTAACACTAGTTGTGAGCTTCCCTTATTTAGCTCCACTTAATTCATACATAGTTCCAAATACATGACGTCATTTAAAAAAAAATTGGGTAAAGGGCATCCACCCTGTAAAATATATTACTCCAAAAAACAGTTAAGTACAAAGGAATGTGGTTGAAATACCACATTAACGTCATTTAAAAATTTGACCAGTCATGTATTAGCAACCAGATGAAAAGATATTTTGAAGTGAAGGCTATGCACGCTCAAAGTTAAATCAGGGAAAAAGTCCAAACCATTGTAAACTTAAGCACCTGTGCTAGAGAAATTTATAGAATATACACATTATAGTTACGCCTATTCCATCATTTTAGTGAAAATGCAACTATTTGAAAGTGTGTACGTGGCGGAAACGGAAACAGGGGGTTTTCTGCGAGGATCCCAGCCAGGACACCTATAGATTTTTTTGATGTAGTGTTTATTTTTGAAAAAAAATCGATTTTACTTAAATGTGTCTTAAATAATGCACACGGTCCATCGAAATGTGTTCTAGTGTTATTTAGTTAGTATACTTATAAAAAAAATTGTACACCCGATCATATTTGTTCCTGACCGGTTCCATCTCACGTACGTCGTATGAGTACTTAAGCTCATAGTAATCTCACACTATCCTTTAATACATGCAATGTATGTAATGTAATGCACATTCCCAGAATCACAGTATCCTTCATTTGAATGAGAAATAAGATAATGTATTGAATGGGCTTCGCATATTTACTCTCTATGGGATGTCCTTTTGTGTAAGATTCATTAATGCACAATAAGTGTCTTTGTGTTGGCTATTTCAAGCAGAAAAAAAAAAGTGCCCCGCTACATCACTTTCAGTGTCTTACGGTCTAATTACTATTATAAGACTTGGAAATCATGTATTTTGATGCGCCTCGGGCTTTATGTCATGTTACATTTATTTAGGATATGTCTTTGTGTCGTATTAGAAAAGTATCATTGTTAAAATATGTCTTTATGTTTGGCTTGTTTTACAAGCTAGGGTTATTCGCTTATATATCAATTGGTGCTTACATTGAAAGTCCTCGTTGAGAGGGCTACCAAATTAGGGTTTCAATTAAAAAAATAAATAAATAAAATAAAAAAATAAAATAAAAAATAAAATTTTGTTCATCCGTTCATTGTTCATATGGTACTGTTCATCCAGGAGTACTATTCATTGGTACTCTTCATCGATCACTATTCACGAGTTATTGTTCATGGCATCAGGTGCAGCGATCGGACGCACTATCTAAGCTATTGCAAATGGGAACGGTGGCTGAATATCAGAGTGAGTTTGAGATACTTATAAATCGAGTAACGGGGATCTCTGAAAACTTACTCAAATTGTTTTATATCTCGGGACTTAAACCGCTTCTACAATGTGCACTCAGGTTAGCGCCTACGACTTTAGGAGAAGCCTATTCCATAGCCCGTATAATGGAGGCTCGTTTTGAGATAATTGCAGGGAAAAGGCTGAACATTGAAGAGAAAATAGATATCGTTCTATCATGGCCAAGTGAATAAGTTTCATATGTGATTAAAGAGTCCTTAAATGCTAATGAAGATGTTGGTGTTGGTGAGGTTAGTAGCGCTATAAACGATGTTTTTGATATTGGTGAGAGTAATGTGGAAAGCATGGAAGTTCGTAGTGAGTTTAGCGAATTTTTAGAAAATAAAGAAAGTGTGGAAGATGTTGTTGTGGGTGGTGGTGAAGCGTGTAGGGTTGACGAAGATGAGTCGAATATAGTAATATCGCTACTTAAGGATGGAGGTGGTATATTTGATGATAGTATAGATGAAATAAATTTGGGTTTAATCAAGGAGTTTGTGATTAAGATGTTGGAGGGTAGAGATGTTTCCAGCGAGAGTTTGGTTGTTTGTTTGAAGTGGGTATATCGCAAGAAGAGTCATAGGGCAGCAAGAGATGGAAGAAGGGTGTTGTGTTATATGAAGAAGAAAACGATGGAAGCTGCAATTCAAAGAAGATTATGGAATCCCGAAATTAATAAAACTTTTGAAGACAACACCTCGAAGGCAAGGTGATTTTGAAGGAGTGAGGAATGATACGCCTGGGCTCGAGCCCAAGGCTCATTTAGCTATTAGGGTTTTACCTTGTCTTATAAATACTCTTTGTAATATTTTAGTTTATCATTCAATCAAGTTTAAGATTAATAATTCTCTAGTTTTTCTCTTCTATTTTTTAAAGAGCTCGCACACGCTTTAAATGACGCCTGATACAACCCCGGTCGTATCATATTTGTTTCTCGTTTTTTTTTTGGTAGCTTTGTATCCCCCCACGTATTTTTGTGCTTCTGTAGTTAGTTTATACAACTTGTCTCATTCTTACCGCCTATACAAATACTCATTTAATTTACCAAATGACGAGTGTAAGTTTTTATTAGAATGCCGACCGTTGATCCAACGTTAGTCTCTCACAGTAGTGTTTTTCTTTCTTTCTTTTTTTTGATTAAAACATACAAGCTTCGCAAATGTCCACAAGAAGCGAAGTACTTGCTGAGACCATTTATGTAATTAACCTTGTAGCTAGAAAATTCAGTAGAATAAGTACTCCGTAATAAATAAGCATGAACAATAAATAAGAGAAGCATTTATGTCCAAAACACAAACTTTTAAAGCATTCCAAAAATCAAGGTGGTCAAATGAGGGTAAATTAACAGTAAAAGTCAGTGGAAAATGAGTAATGTAGGGATAATTAGGGTCAGGTAGGTATGTTGTTTTGTTATTGTTCTTTTGTACATTATATACGAATATATATATATATATATATTGTTTATTCAATTCCTACTGAATATTAGTTATTCAATTTGTACATTACATACGAATAATATTAAACTAATGTCAACATTATGTTGTTGTTCAAAAGACAACTTAGGATCATTTAGAGATATAGAAATCGGATATGTTTCGACCTCAAGCTTCCTCGGAAAGACACTCTTGGCGAAGAGGTCAAGGTGCTATCCCACTATTGGATCTCACATAGAAATAGGAAATTAAATCTCTTGTGCCGAGATTGGGTTTTTGATCCTATCAAAGCTTGTAAAAACTCGTCGTAATTTTGTTTTCTAGCTCTTTGCTAATTTCTATAATACTTCCGCCGTTCAAAAAAAACATTGAATTTTAAAGATGTAAATGTTATGTCTTTAATGTTTAAAAAACTTGAAACATTATATTCTTATGTATTTTATGTACAATAAATGAACATAAAAATTAACTTTAATATATGTAATTTTTAATTTAATAACGTACAAGTTTTCTTTTATATTTATTTTAACCATTGTCCGGTAAGTATTGTATAACAAACCCCAATACATATATAAGTCTTGTTTCATTTATTTATTGACATATCCCATCCATTAGTTATATGTGAATATACAAAAAGAGAATAACAAACTGTTTGGGAAGGGTATCCATAGTCCATACTATGCATTTGAAGAAATTCAGTTAGAGGTAATTAGTTTGCCAATGCAAGTTTAACAAAGTCAAATTAGACTGAAAAAGTCAAATTGGCATGTAGCTTATTGTCAACACTTGTTTACAAGTTTCATTAGAGAACCCAAGTGTTTGTCCCAATTCCTTATGTCTCCCTCATGAGAGAGAGAGAAAAACAAATCCTTTACAAGTTGTAAAAAATATAAATTAAACAATGATATAAGGTATCTTAAGAAGATTAATAATTATTAATTGCTTAATATTCTAGATAAAGTTACATTACTTTTTTTAAAAATTATTATACCACATTCAAATTTTAAAAAATGGTTATATATACTTCCCTGCTCGAAGAAATCAAGAGCCTTTCTTCCTCATGGATTGCTTATAGATGTGACAAACAGCTTTTTAGTTGGATCGATTGGATCAATGATTCTGCTTATTGTTTAAACTCTTTTTAATCTTGTATCTCCTTTTACTAGATCCTGGCTAGTTGTTTGTTATGAATAAAATATTGGCTGTAAAAAATGTTTACAATTCTCACTTAAGAAATATAGTTAATAATGTTCATGGATACATATCATTTAGTATTAATATATCATAGGCGATTTAGGTATACAAACCACCTAATTTTTGGATCATTTGGCGATTTCGGAACAATTTTAGTGTCTATTAGGAGCAAGATACATTTTTTGAGGATATCATCCTTTTTTTGCATTCTTGGGACCAAGTTGGTCCGATTGGGTTAACAACCCTTACCAAATTTGTTTGAATTGTAGATGTATATATATATATATGCTAAGCGTTGTTTCTCTAGCTTCTTGCTAGAGCATTTAAAAAATTTACCGCGGTTAAAAAAGTTATGGTTAATGCATCATTTCTCTTTAATTGAGAACTTCTTGTTGCAAGATAGGAAAATAATTACTTTGGTCTTTATAGCATATTAGGGTTTTCATACATCATGCAATTGTACACTGTAATCATTTTTGCATCATGCAACTGTACTCTATAGCTTAGAACACTGTACCTTTAATTTCATTATCTGAATACATCCAAACTACTAATGGCAAACAATTAAATAACACGTGCATCTCGTTCTTTTCTCTCTGCAAAAAAACATCAAGAAATGCTCAAGATAGAATTAGCACATAACTAAGAGAGTTACTAACACATATAACCATGTTGAATTAAAAAATGCAATCATGGGTTTAATTTAACACCATGTGACGAACGGCGAACAACAAGAAAATGGATGAATAGCGAATAAGAATCGTAATTACAAAAGGGTTTGACAGGAATGAAGCCTGGTCCGATATAACCACCTCTTTCGTGCACAATTGTAGACCCTTTTGTATACAATTGTAGAAAAGTTAGTGATTACACCGAGCCAGCCAACATCCCTCACAAACCACTAATTGTCTTTTCTTCTTTTTCCAAAGACTTCCTCATTTGTGCTTAATGTGTGTATATATAAAGAGAGAGAGACACTCAATAATATATGTTTAAGGATAGAGATAGAGAGAGAGTTTGATGTGGCTGTGATGGGAGGTATTGAAAACCCTAAGCCACACATACGTGATATATAGAGAGAGTTAGCTAGGGTTTGAGTGACACCCTAAAACTTATTAAATGTGCTCTTTTCCAACTTGCATGCTCAAGGGCGTGACAGCCACTCTCCTTCAAGTTCTAAACTTTTAATTATCTAACTAGTATAAAGCACAAAACACCATTTCTATTCCAATTTCTTAAAATTTTGATACTGTATATAAATTTTAAGCAAATACAACTAATTAAGGTAGATCTACAATTAATTTATGTATCAATAATCAATACATATATATATTGACTAGTCAATATTTGTAGTTAATGTAAGGGCTAATAACCTATTAAATCATCATACTTGTCACAAATGTCAGTTCGACGTAGCGAACAAAAAAAATAGCTCTTCTAGTCATTAAACTTGACATTTTTGTCTTTCTTTAAGTATCATGACCATTTTACCCTTCCAAATTACATAAATGGTCCCTGTGAGTTTGCGAAAATTGCATCCATCGTCCCTAGGCTAAATTACATAAATGGTCTCTGTCGTTTGGAAAAAATTGCGTCCATCGTCCCTTACAACAATTACATCACACCAAATGCTATACAATTTAACACATTTATAAAATTTAATTACACGCTCTAACGTGACCCTGAAGGCCTGAATAAAAGTCGTCATACATTAGAAAACTTTGAAATCAATCCAAACCATTCCTTAAAAAATTTATTTAATACAATTCCCATAACAAATTAGATTAAACCCAAACTCAGTATATCTTCACACGAACTGGTGCAACCTCAAAAAATCTAACATATCCCAGGCCAGATCTATCGGACATGAAGAGCACCAACTTGAGATAAATATGGGTGCAGAATAAATCTGCAGGACATTGGAAAACAGAGCTGTTAGCAAGAAGAATTGCTGAAAGACTAGAATTGAAGACGTATGTTCTCTCATTTGTACAGTTGTACACATTCGCATTAATTGAGTATATATATACACACACAGAAAAACTTACCACAAAATGATGTGATACAGATAGATATACACTCAGGAAAAACTCCAAGATCTGAATTTGCAAATTCCACGGCGATCTACTCGAAGAGATTCACGTATGGATTGAACCAGGGAAATAACAGCAGAAACACGTGACAAGTCTTCATGTTGTTCCTGCATCATTTAAGTTGCCAAACATATAGATGTGTTGTTTTGGTGAACATCGACAACTTTGCGAGAATTTGCAAAGAGAAAATCATTGTATACTTGGGGACATCTTGTGAAACCTTCTAGATTCAAACCACGTAACTATGCTCTGTCTCCAACCACCATTGTATACTTGGGGACATCTTGTGAAACCTTGTGTATACAAATCAAGAACTTTGATTAGGCAAAACACAAGCAGATGCTTTCTGATGAAAAAAGTAATCCATAAATGAGAAACACCCCTACCATGTGTATTGGACAAGTACAGGTTAATATTCACTCATATAATTATAAAGCCATATTGGACCACGTTCTTGTTAACGTGGTACCATTTAGAGAATAGAAATGTGCTTTAAGATCAAACTGCCCAAACGTGCCCATATCACCCACTTTCAACCCACAGCAGCCATGGTAAACGATTTTTTTGAATTTTTTCCTTTTGACACAAGTTAAATCAGCTAGATGGCTTTCATTTTTTATTTTTTAAAATTTTTTAGCTCGACTTAAACTTGACTAAACTGCTTTCCCAAAGTTCACAGAATCCATGATTCTGAAAAACAGAGAAAATTTAAAAACCATGGCAGCCCTAGTAAACTATTTTTTTGATTTTTTTCCTTTTGGCAAAACTTTAATCAGCTAGGAAACTTACTATTTTTATTTTTTTAAAATTTTTCTCACAAATAAAACTTGATCAAACTGCTTATTTAAAAGCTGACAGGAGCCAAATTTTTTGAAACCAAAGAAAACCTTAAACTATTGTACACTTGTAAAATCTTTTTCCTACTCAAAGAACTAGACTTAGATACTCTAAAAGTGTTTGACTTCACTGGCCAAAGTGGATAAAAACCACTTTGACCCGTTTAAAAGGCTTAAACCAAACACCCCTTTAGGTGTAGAAACTAGATTTTTCATTGAGTGAATTATATGCATTCGATGTCGTCAAACTACGTAAATTCAGTACTCATACAACAACAACATAATACATTTATATAGAACTATAGGGGCTGTTTGTATTGCTTATTAAATTGCTTGTAAGTAGGTCGTTCAGGAATACATCTAAAATGCCCCATTATAAACAAAAGTTATTGAAACTGCTTATACATCAAAACATAGGTCAATGGATCTTCTTTAGATAATAGCTACATTATATTAGTTGAACTTGACTTAATTATATATCAGCCTAAAGTTTCTCAACATGAGTCGCATATGGTGTCTTGTAAGAATAACCGTAAATGGGTATCATTAACATCAAAAACCAGTAAAAGGAAGTCAAAATCAAAAACATTATCAAGAATCTAAGTGAAAAAAGTCAAAACAATATTAGCTATCATCTAGATGTAAATTTTTTTTATGAATGAACCTTGTTTAGCTACACTGATTCTATAGCCCTAACTTTTGTAACAATTTTAGCAGAATATCTTCCATCAACCTTTAATCCAATAACCTTAATTTTAATTAGGCAAAGAATAACAAAAACATCTTAATTTGATGATGAAATCGAAGATAAGCACATAGAAGTACCTGGTTCATTTGTAGTAGAAGAAGGTGCGAGATGAGTGAGTTCTTCGAGAAGAAGAATAGGCAGAAGGAGAGATGAGATAGTGAGGTTGAGCGATAGCAGCGGTTGGGATGGGGTTATGGTTGGGTGGCGACCCGTGACCGTAGTTAGGGTTCAGGATGTGATGGTATGTAAGCGGTAGCAGCGGTTGAGAGGGGGATGTAGGGTTACTAGTGTGTTAAAATGAGTTAAAAGGGTTATTTATATACTAGGGACAAAGGATGCAATTTTTATAAATTTAAGGGTAAAATGGTCATCACAAATTTATTTTACTCAATTAAAGACAAAAATGTCAAGTTTAATGTCTATAAGAGCTATTTTTTTTGTTCGCTACGTCGAAGTGACATTTGTGACAAGTATGATGCTTTAATAGGTTATTAGCCCTTAATGTAATCTTTAAAACACCCTCTTAATAAAAAATATCATTAATAAAGCAGGATGTACAAACCAAACAAGTTGCTAAACATTCTCTTCCTAAAATTTGAAGACATTTCATGTATAATTTTAAATAATACTTCTTTGTGCAAACAGTACAAACTTTATGAAAAAAAATAATAATAATAAAAAATAATAAAATAAAATAATTAAAAGTGAGCTTATAGAAGATATCATCAACGGCCTCAGAATTTCAATAATTTATCATGACTGCAAAAAGATTTTTGCCGTCTCTAGGCTTATCGTCCTTTAAACAAATAATAGAAAATCATTGTTCGCCGAAAAAATCAGTTACATGATACCCGTCAGCGCAATACGCAAGTACCCTCTGTACTAATATCAATCCATCATTCTACCAAAAATATATTTAGACTTTACAGAAGTGCCTATCACATACACTGAAATAAGTAATATTCTGTTGAATGTCTCTTATTAGCCAATTTCAAAACACAACTAGAACGAAGCAACACAGGTGATTCTAATTTCTTGAATTATTTGAGAAAAAAATGTGTTTAATTTGTGATGTTGACGATTCGTTGATTTGCTTAAGGTGTGTCTATTAGCCCTTGCACATCTTCTTTATAATGTTAGGTACGTATGGTAGGAGTGTTCGTAATCACACGAGCTTGTTCAAATGCTCGTGTGTGTGGTTTGTGCCTCAAAGGACTATCTTATTGTTGACTGGCTACATATCAAAATAATAGTACTAGCTAGCTCCTTATATTTATGAAGAAATAAATGATGGTCCTTTTGACATGTCCAAGATGGAGACTCATGATATATATTAATAGAAATTTTGTTGAGTACATAAATAAGTAAGAATAAAACGGTGTAAAAGCATTTTATTTAGATATTATTAATTTATTAGTTTTTTTAAAGGGGAAAACCATGATCAAGCAGGTTTATCTAACCAAAACAAACATATACATTTTTTGGTTGAGGTAAAGAGTTTTTTTAGTTATGATTTGTGAAAGTAGTTTAGCTCATAGTACATCATAGATAAGTATAGTAGTAAAGAAAACTCAAAATTAGACATTATTTCATAAAGTTAATTAAAAACACTAAACTTTCACTATTTTAGTGGTAAAAGTACTTAAACAATGTTTTCCAATGATTTACTCCCTCAACATCTTTAGTTCATTATTCACGAGTCACCGACTACTAATTTAGTGCTGCACCGGATGAAAAAACAATTAAAGTAAAAGAATTTAGTACAATCCAGAAAACAAGAGTTGATCAATACATATGTGATAAAAATACTTTTAACAAACAAAATTAAGCAAAATACCACAAATAAGGCTGGTCGTATTCAAAACCGATGTTTCGGTTGGGCAACGAAAATATGGAAGGATGACCGATGTTTAGATCGGTCATACCGGATGTGGAGTTCGGTTGTCATATCGGGCGAAGGGAGGGTTTAGGGGACATCGGGCTAAATCTCGACCAACTTTTATGCCAATATTTCCCAAGCTTTTTTGCCCGTTTGGGCTAACTTCAAAAACATTTTAAATTTTTGACCATTTGGTCAAAAAAAAAAAAAAAAAAAAAAAAAAAAAAAAAAAACAAAACTTTTTTCTTAAACAATTTTATCACTCTATAAATACCAACTTCACGTGAAACACAATTCACCACTCACCATTTCTCATCTATATTCAATCAACCATTCTAACGAAATACCCACGAAACACAATTTTTAATATGTCGTCATTCGAGCATTTATTCGGTTCTTCTTCGTCTTCCGACGATGAAGAAGTTTTTAGTGAGTTTGTGGAGTTTGCGGATTTTTCTTGGAAGGCTTACAAAGCATCACAGCCAAAAACCCGACGAAGGTACATACGTAGGGATCATGAGGGTGCTCATAATCGTTTAGTGGCGGCATACTTCTCCGAAAACCCGCAGTTCGACGCAAGAACATTCCGTCGGCGGTTCCGTATGAGCCGAGAGCTATTCACAGAAATTGTTCGAGAGATAACCGAGCACTCTACTTATTTTCGTCAAACTCTTGATGCTAGGGGCGTACCTAGTATTAGCCCATTGGTCAAGTGTACTGCGGCCATTCGTCAATTGGGATACGCGGCCGTTCCTGATTCTCTTGACGAGAGTCTGGCACTCGGTGCATCCACATCCCGTGAATGTCTTCGTAAGTTTTGCGAGGTTATCATGGAGTTATATGGTCGTGATTATTTGCGAAAGCCCACATATTCTGACCTTGAAAGAATATATGCTCATCACGAGCATAAGCATGGCTTTCCTGGGATGATGGGAAGCATTGATTGTACAAGTTGGGAGTGGGAGAATTGCCCGAATAGTGTGAGAGCTCAACATTGTAGGGGTGATCACGGGCCACATCCATTCATTTTGTTGGAAGCGGTCGCTTCCCAAGATTTATGGATTTGGCATGCGTTCTTTGGTGTCTCCGAAATGAATAACGACGTAAACGTTTTACGTCGTTCACCTGTTTTCAATGATATCAAATCTGAGAGAGCACCAGACCTTGAGTTCGAGGCTAACGATGTGGCTTATAAAAGGGGATATTATCTTACTGATGGGATATATCCACAATGGTCCGTTCTTATGAAGTCTATTTCAAATCCTCCCACGGATGATCGTAAAAGAATATTGTACAAGAGGAGGCACGAAGCAGCAAGGAAAAATATGGAACGGGCTTTTGGTGTGTTGAAGACAGTGTTGCAAAAATCGGCCGAATCGGCCGATTAATCGCCGATTAATCGGTAATCGGTCATGGACCTTGTAGAATTTTGCAAATCGGTCAAAAAATCGGCCAGGCAAAAAAATCGGCCAAAAATCGGTCAAAAATCGGCTGAATCGGTAAAAAATCGGCTGAATCGGCCGAATCGGTAAAAAATCGGCCGAATCGGTCAACTTTAAAAAAATCGTAATTTCACTTATGACGCACAATGGGGATCGTTTGTTTCACTTATAACGCACAATGGGCATCATAATCAGAATTGGAGCCTTTTATTGAGGTTTGGAAACATAGCAGGCTTAGAATCGGTTAAGATTTTTAGTTTGGTCTCCAGAAATACCAAAAAACTGCAGGAAATGTTAATCCGATTAATCACCGATTAATCCCCGACTTGACCGATTACTGGCTGCAGGGTGGTCGACCGCCCGGCTACCGATTCACGATTTTTGCAACATTGGTTGAAGAAGAAGTGGAAAATTCTTAAAGTTCCTGCTCGAGGGTTTTTTTAAAATGATATCCAAGATATTATGTATACATGTATCATATTACATAATATGATCATCCGACACAAGCAGCGGGCGATATGTCCTACATGGTTTGAAGATGAGGGACACCAAGATCATGATCCCTTAAGAATGCATGAAGAATCGTTGGTGGTTACTCAGGAGCTAATGGACTCATCAACTCATCAAAACTTAAAATCTGATTTGGTCGAACACATTTAGAGAAATCGTCGACATCATGTCAATGAAGTGAATCAAGTCGATAGTGACGATGACGAATACAATGAAGAGTTTTTGTAATGTTTTTAACGTTATTTGAATAAGTTACGTAATGTTTTTAATGTTTATTTGAATTTCGTAATGTAGTGTTTTTTTTTTAATTTTAATGAATTTTAAATTTGTCGTTTAAAATGTTTGAATTAAAAAAAAAAAAAAAAAAAAAAAACGCTTGGGTCATCGACTGTGGCATCCGGGTCTTGTCTGGTCGCTGTAGAGAGAAAGCTGACGTGACGCTGGTGACCTGGGTCATCCCAAGTCACGATCGGAACCAGCCTAATACAAGTTTAACACATTTTATTATATTGGTCATTATTTATTTATTTTTTCTAACTTTCCAATATTTGACCAAAGTGTAAAAAGTAAAAATAGGAAATGTTTGGGCTGGGGAAACCCGGTAATTTCGGGTATGTCAGCGTAACCGGGGGATCCGGAAATGACGCCCACCCAAATTAATAGCCCGAATGATAATGACCAAATGGCTACTTCAATCCTACAATTAACCTACACGGCCTCAACCTCACGTGTATACCACACGCCCCTCTTTTTCAAACTTGTAACTATGAAAACAAAATGCATTTTGAGTAATTTAACTTTTATAGATACTCTAAAATGTGATTAAAATTCTAACGTTAAACACCAAGTAACAACTCGTACGGGCCATAACATTACGAGAATAAGATTCGAGTCTTTTATGAGTCTTAAATACTGGATTACTGATATCTTTTAACTGTTATTTTTTTAAAGTTTTTTTTATTATGTTCTTTTCTTTAAACTGAAATGATAACCAAGTAATTCATTGCTTACAGCTTTAGCAACAAATGGTATCCGAGTCATAGGTTTATCGAAGTGTGATGGACAAGAAGCCTATGCATCTCTTGTGGTATGAATATTGATTATGTATGTCTAACGAATATGTCTAGAAATCAATATACTGCTTATAATGCGTAAAGCATTTTTACAACATTAATTACACTAAGACATCTTTTCTTAAACTTAAATTAAAAATACAAATAATAAAGCTAAAGGTATAACATTTCTTCTTAAAATTGAAATAAAGAATATAAGTAATAAAGCGAAAGTTTCAACATCTCTTCTTAAACTTAAGTAAATACAACTAAATACAACATACATGTCCTTGAGGACACATGTTAGGCAAAACAATTCTTTTAGGTGCAAGCTGAACTTGCCTTTTAAATTACTCTGAGTCAAGTTTTTATCAAGCTCAAGAATTCAAAGTAAGACGAAAATATGTTACGACTCAACTCATTATATAAACTTAGCTTGAACTCTCCTCGTGTTTTTTCAAACTTTAATTTGAGTAACATGTATTTATATACTTAGGCATATATTTCCTCTCTGCTAGAGTGCAGGGTACTGTAATGCCAAGGGCTGCACCAAAGCACTTTAGCGTGCTCCAAAACCGACGTCATGACACCCCGATGTGGAGCCAAGATGTTGCGCTACAACGCACACCACCAAATTGACGTACGTCATAACGTAAAGATATGCTTTTTGTTCGCTTATAATATTTGGGCTTATTTTGTATTTGTGCGGTGTTTTGTGTTTGGTGTTTAACGTGTATGTGTTTGGTGTGTGTGCGCGCGCAACATATGAGATTGAAGAAGATGATTTATTGTCTTTTTTTCCTAATTTTGTTAATAATCAATTTTTTAGTTTTAGTCCATCAAAAACATATTTGGTCCATGTGTAAGTGTGTATCGATTTTGCTTATGTAACATTTTTTCGTGTTTTTTAAAAATTTTTTTTTATGTAATTTGTACTTTTTAATTTAATGAATGAAAAATGTGTTGGTTTTAAAAAATAAAAGAAAAAAAAGTAGTTGGTCCTAGGTGATGTTATAGCATGTTATGACCAAGAGTAATTTGAGGGTGTGAAAGCAAAGTGGCATGACGTGACACCAAACAGGGTGTTTTGAAATGTCATGACGCCCTTTGCTTTTATTTTCATATTTTCAAAATAGTTTTCAATTTTTAGATTTAACCAATCAATACGTATTTAGAAATAAACACAACATTTCAATGGAGTAACTATTTGTTTATTCTATATATGGACTATAACTTTCAAACCGGAAAGTATAAAACTCAAAGTCTGCATATACCAACACTCGTATATCTAATTACACTAGAAACAAGCTCAAATATATACGAGACTGCCTGCTTATTTTGTAAGGAAAATAATTCGGGTAACTAGTTCATATGTCTAATAATATCATAAACTTTTGCAACACGAAGACATACAGACCATAGTTGTTAAAACCGCGATCTAGATTTTAAGATCGCACGAGTTTACGATCCTACTAAGGCAAAACGAGTCGATCCTCTATAGGATCTTTGAAGACATTGGATTTTAAGTCGGATTTCGATCTTACCATAGGATCGTAAGTTCTCGATCCGATCAGATCATACTTCCCTTAAATTATTTAAACAAAGAAACTACAAACGAATGTATTTTATTAAAGTAGAATAATAAAACAAGCATGAGCATCATAATTGTCATATAAACGTAAAATATATAGATTTTCATACTCAAAAATTAATCTTGTTAAATCATCGATTAAATACATTAGTATTTCTGAGCCTATGTGAATTTCATTTCCATTATGTTATAACTTTTTGAAGTCTTCTTGCTTAATAAATTTGTTATTTTGTCATTCAAATTACTAGATTTATAAGAAATTTGAACATTTAAGTAATATTTTTCAATCTCGATCTGATCATACTATTCCGATCTTATAAACACAAAAACAATCCACAATAAAAATTTAAGTTAATTGCATTTTTGGTCCCTGTGGTATGGCCAAATTGCAGATTTAGTCCTTAAAACTTTGAAAGTGCACTGAACGTCCCCATTTTGAAGTTTTCGTTGCATGTTTGGTCTCTGGGGCTCAGACGACGTTAAAGTTTTAAGAACCAAATCTGCAATTTTGCCATACCACAGGGATAAAAAATGCAACGAAAACTTCAAAATGGGAACATTCAGTGCCTTTTCAAAGTTGTAGGGACCAAATCTGCAATTTGACCTTACCACAGAGAACAAAAATGCAATTAACTCTAAAATTTTGATCTTAAGAGTCTTGATACAGACTAAATAATTTATCTCTCATCATTCTACTCACTACAAAAAATAATTCAATTGTCCACATTTAGTTTGCCAGGTCAAATGTGACCTTTTTCTATATGAATAATAATTTTGCGACAGTTATATGTGTCACAAATATTTAAAAAAATAAATAATTCACGTATATAAGTGTGTACAATTTACAATAAAGCGACACTTATATGTGTTACAAATATTTTCACACATTTTATTATAAACATTGTAATTTTGGAACACTTTTAAGTGTGTACATTCAAAAAATATTTCAACACTTTTAACCATAAAAGTTTGATAATATCTCAGACTTATATGTGTAAAAATTTGTGTCACACTCATTATTAATACACATGAGAAAATATAGACTCTATAATTTTATATATTTTTAACCGTAAACATTTGACCTTTAAAATATGAATAATTCAACTAATTTTTAGTAATGACTCATTCATTTTTTCATATGACAAGATTTCATTTTCAATCATACAATTAAGCCTAGAAGCTATACATGACTATGAGTCTTATCACTACTCAATTAGGCTGGTCCCAAATCGATAGGTCAACATCGGTTGGGCACCACCATTTTTGAATGAAGACCGATATTGAAATCGAGTGCTTCGGATGTGGAGATCGGTCTAGAGATCGGTTGTGGCATCAAGAAAATGAATATCGGTTCGATTCTCGACCGATATTCAATGCTTTGTCCTTTTTTTTTTTTTTTTTTTTTTCTTTTCTCTCTTTTTTCTTTTTATATAAAAAAAAATATTTTGGGTCGTCGACTGGGGCATCCGGGTTGTCCCAGGTCGCTGGAGAGAGAAAGCTGACGTGACGCAGATTGTCTCAGGTCGCGACTGGAACCAGCCTTAGTAAACCACGTCCATTTTTATTACGAGGAAATATATAGTACATGAGAAAGATACAGAAAAGCAAGATGCTATTTAGATTGGTTTGAATAATCGACGGTAAATAAATGGTAGATGTGATCAAGCGGATGTGAATGAGCCACGGTAGGTGTAGGAATAAATGTAGGTTTGGTGGGGACGATAACAGCCAACCACTTACAGGAGAAGTGGGACCCACGTATTTCGTAGGAAAGAAAACTTCCAGCGCTGGTCCCGCGACATCGAAAGGGCAATGATGTCTTAATGATAGACACATACTCACAAACTTATTGCTGTCAGATTGCATCTTTGAAATTACCAGTTTACCCTTTGTTCAAATTAGAATCCATAAACACAAGATGGCAAAGATTTTGTTGAGATATTGCGTATATCGACTAATACGAGTATGAACGTAAGTACGTAACGTAGCTGGGATAGTAGGATACCTTCAAACTCGATATCGTCTAATAAGAAGTATATAAGCTCAAAACTTGACTCAAGCTAGCGTGATCGAGTATCAATTTCCAATCATGGCCAATGTAGCTTGAATGGTTAAACGACTCTATTGTAGAAACTTTTTGTACTCACTTACTCTTAAAATTATGGCCTCATTTTTATTTTGGGATGTTTTAAAATGATATTACTATTTTTTGTGTAAACTAATTAAAAAAGATTTTAGTGAGTGAGGATGATATTTGATTAGTTGAAGAGTATAATAGTGTTATTATTCTTAAACTGTGTTTTTTTGTCTGGGGGTAATAATTTTGAGTCGGAAGGATTAATATATTTCTTGTCTAGCTTCTTGCTAGTAGAAAATAAATATAAGTCGCCGCTCGAAAATAAAAAAACAAAAAATAAAAACAGCCTCGAGGCGATTTGAAAGTACTGATTAATCGGTAACATCTAGTTCGTCTTTAAAATCTTAATATTGATTCTTTAATATCAGATTGACGCTGGGTATAACCATATGTTACTATCCAGATTGACGCTGCTTGACAAGACTAGTTTAGATAGTATGATCATCATGTAATAGACAACAATAGAGTAAATATGTAAAATGGTACAAGCAGCTTGATAAGACTCATGATCTTTACGAGCCATGCTTTTTCATAATCAAACTCGGCTAAAAAGTATACTTAGGTAGCTTGAGCTCGAGTTTATAACAAGTGACTTTTTCTGTCTCGACCTCAAATATCTAACTAGTTGTTTCAAGTCAGTTACACTCGTAAGTGTGACGTACTATCATATTTTAGCTTTAATCTATTTACATGATCCAATGCAAAATTTGTTATACATTTTAATTTGAAACGTAGTAGCGCGAAGACAGTCTTTTGCCTTTATTATTTAAGAATGTATAGCCTAAAAGAGTTTACTTCACCTTTGTAATTCTAACTTTTTATTTGAATGACAACTAACGATCATACAATATATACATTTTAAATTTATCTCACATGTCCTAATTAACAAGAATTGAACCCACAAACATTTGGTTAGAGAGCTTTTCACACATATGAGGTACCACTGGGATATAATTCCTCTTCGTTCTAGTGAGGTTATAGTGAGAGCAATGTGAAGGTTATAAAGAAAGCTAGTAGGACAAACATATAATGCAAGGATGTCTACTTTGCCATTATGGCACATGACCACCTCAACGCACCATCCTGATAATCACAGTATCTTAAAACATTACCGCTATAAGCTACATAAGCCATACCATATTTCCTATCATAGATGACAACAATCACCATCTTTTTTCTCTCAATATGTCTCTTAGCATCGAGCACATAAAAGGTCAGACGCGGGTTTGGAAAATAATATCCCACGCAAAGCCTCAAACTGGCCAGATTACACTGATTTGGACAACAATAAAATAAAAATAAAAATAAAAAATCATTAGGTCAAAGACAAAACACAAACTCCAAATTTACACTAGTATACTTAGTAGCTTGAGCTCGAATTTATACCAATTGAGGTTTTCTGTCTCGACCTCAAATATCTAACTAGTTGTTTCAAGTCAGTTACACCTTTAAGTATGGCATATTATCATATATTATCTCACAATGTCCTGAGCAAGACTTGAACTCACAACCATTTGATTGTGAAAAATTTTCACACATGGGGTACCATTGGGACACAAGCCTTTTGGTTCTAATTAACAAGAAGTGAACCCACAAACATTCGGTTAGGGAACTTGTCACACATATGAGGTACCAGTGGGACACAGTTCCTCTTCGTTCTAGTGAGGTTAAAGAGAGAGCACTGTGGAGGTTATAAAGAAAGCTAGTGGAACGAACTTATAATACATGGTCTACTTTGCTATTACGGCACTTGACCACCTCAACCCACCATCCAGATAATCACAATATCTTAAACATTGCCTCAATAATTAGCTACATAAGCCATACCATATTTCCTATTATTGATGACAACAATCACCATCTTTTTTTCTCTCAATATGTCGCTTGGCATCAAGCGCACAAAACGTCAGACGCAGGATTTGGAAAATAATATCCGACACAAAGCCTCAAACTTGCCAGATTAGACTGATTTGGACAACAATTGGAGGGGAAGAGAGAGAGAGAGAGAGAGAGAGAGAGAGAGAGAGAGAGAGAGAGAGAGAGAGAGAGAGAGAAAAAAAAAAAAAAATCATTACAAACTCAAATTTACACTAGTAAATGTAAAGGTTTCTACTAATTGTCTATAGGCCCAGGATTTCGTATTGGGCCACAAATCCACCATTTTTTCATCTAACAAGTTTTTTAAACATTTATTTTTAAAAAGTGATCAACAAAAACACCATATAGCTTTCATGTACGAGGATTTCTGTTTGTTGATACACACGTCTAACTGATACCGACGTTTTCAGCTACACCGTATATCTACATCCACTTGAATGGTAACAAATGATGCGGACTTATGTTCCATCTCAAACATGTCAAATACGCTAAGCAATATGGTTTAACGAAAATGAAATACTGGTGAAAGATGTTCGGTAGTCTAAACCATAGTACTTAGCATTTTGTTTCTATAATATATCTTCTACGATGTTAAAAATGTAATCTTATTTAGCACGTTGGTTATTTTATGTCGCTGCAGCTAATTAAACGTGAAAGAGAGATTTTGATGTCGCTGCGGCCCTTGTCTTTTAAGGTCTTTGAGATGTCATAATCGGCAGTGAGCAAGGTAACCCGATGCAATTGGCGATAGCAAGAAAACCACAAAAAAGAGCTAGGTGAACAAGGGTTAGCATCATGTTCATGGTCTCTTCCTCTAAACGAACACATAAAGGCGTTTTTTGTTAGAGATTAAAAGTCGTTACAGAGTGTGATGGTAGTCCAAACAATCTGAGACGCTTAACAGACTTCTACACTGGTACAGTGTGAGCCAACTAATTCAAAAACAAATCATTCATTTGGTTTCCCATCTATTCTTCTTTAGCTCTAAATTGATTAGGTATTGACTATTACCGAAAACATCAAAACTAAATACCTTTTGATTGTCAAAGAAAACCAATGAGCATATATTATTGTGTTACTCGTTACCAAACACCATGGATCCGCAACGGGTTTCTGCCTACTACGTCTTTGGAAACTCATTCGAAAATTAGGTCATATATCTTTCTAGGGGAGTCGTTGTTAAGTTAACCTAGCATAGTACAGGTACTTGAGATAATAGGAGCAGATATAAACAAAGCCCAGTGTTGTAACACAAAGATGTGTTGCAACATGAGTCGGGTGTGGCAACATCGTCACACAAATTAAGGTTATGTGTCCCTTAACGAATGAAATTTATGAACTGAAAAGAGTAAAACACGACTTTAGTAAATAGTAGACTTATAAGTGTCGGTATGATATACAGTACTAAACAACTTTAGTTGTTATGCTTTGTGAATTCTGGTGAGTAGTCTTAAAGTGCAACTATGTTGCAACACTCCATCTCAAGATACTTTACTTTGCAATGTCGATAAAAGCATATACCATTGATAGGAAAAGTATAGTAGACTGATTACGGAGAAACAAATACAAAGTATAGCTTAACCAGGCGCAAAGTTATAGAAAAATTCATTGTTTTGTTATAATATTACTCTATAAATAATTAACAAACGATTGAAGAGTTCAAACAAGTAATTTGACCAAACAATACCACAAAATATAACGCAGGTTGGGATGGGAAGCAAACCAATTCCTCTTCAACACAAACATTTAACTAACCAACAACAACCTCAAGCTTACAAGAAAGCATCCTTCTCGAGTAGCTTCAATACGTCGCTCTGGTCGTTCAGTTTTGCAACATCAATAGGTGTCTTACCATCCATGTTTTGTAGTGTGCTGCGGAAACATACAATAAACACGAAATCAAAACCAAAATCATGACAAAAGCAACCCTTCGACCCCCTTCAATGATAAAGCCTAATTACTAACACAGCTTTATACAAATGCACAAGAAATAACAATTCTAACAGCAACAGTTGTGGGTGCAGGTTGTTGTGAAAACAAACTGGGTTTTTTTTACTTATCCAATCGTTTACTTATGAACGTGTAGATCTGTGGGTTATGTTGTATCTATCATGGGTCAAATAAATAAATAAATAAAAGCCAACTGGGTCGAATGGGTTGAAAGTAGCCACCCTGTAACAGTGTAACTCTAATGCATAGAACCTCCCATTTTGCTTCATTGAAACCAAAAATAAATTAGCGCTGTAATTATATTTGAAACACCTAAGTATTTGTTTAAGAATATTGGCCAAGAAAGCGTTTTGGGTCCAACCTGGCATGGCCCGTTTCAACCGTATAATAGATACACATTTAGATTTTAACCCAATTTGACCTGTTACCCAACCCTCCCAACCCGGTCCTTTTTCCACCTATAGATTGACCATTCTGAAAACTGGAAAAAGGATCAACGAGAAAGAAAAAGCAATGAATCATGGTTCAAAAGCTTACACAGCAGCACCGTTGTCGAGCAAAAGAGCAACACACTCTTTCCTACCATAACCGGCAGCATAGTGCAGGGCTGTGTTCTTATTCTTATCTAAAGCATCAACCTTAGCTCCAGCCTCAAGGAGAACTTGAGCGCATTTCACCTGGACAAACATAATAAAACTAGTGAGCTAGTAAAAAGAACTAGCATAGTCAACCTTTTCTAGCAGGTATTTGAATAACTACAAGACTATCTGTATTACTTGATAGCAAAAGAGAAAACTTGTAATATGCAAGTTTTTACCAGGCCAGCCGCCGCCAGAGCTAGCTTAAAACATCCAGGACAAGTACGAAGAACAAATATATGAAGCACCGTTGTTAAAGATATCAAAGCTTACCTCGCCATATCCACATGCAAAATGCAAAGCAGTCCTTCCTTCTCCGTCTTCTTCATCTTTATCACCACCAGATTCTAATGCCTTCTTCAAACCCTGTTTATTGAAGACAAACAATACAAAATATGATTAGTAAGCTACGGTGTGAACCATTTTACTAATGAGTGAAATTAAGGATGAATAGGCTGTTTAAAACAAGATATATTAATATAAAGTAACTTGGTAACATAAGTCACAACAAAAACAAGCTTTTTGAAATCATTTGTTAGTAACCTACTATTCGATTTGATGATTGTCAAGTAATAGTAGAGATGAGTGTTTTGTGTACCTCCACATCACCAGTGCTAGCAGTTTGATGAACAATAGACTCATCCTCATTTACTTCTTCTTCTTCAGCTTCACCCGCTCCTGAATTTCCAGCAAAAGCGGTGGGATCTCCTGAAACTGGAAGGCCCATTGCTTCACCAAGTTTGGCTAACACATCTTTGTCGTTCCAGTACCTATAATTATGCACAAACAGATGAGTGAAACAAGTGAAGGTGCCTGATGAGATATACAGCAACATTTCAGAAGATACAAATTAAAAATCATAATTCTCATATCAGACACAGTAGAGCTACAAAATGGACAAACAATCAAGTACAAAAAAGTGCTAGAGGATGCAAAAATATATAATCAAGGTATTAGAATATCGTGATGTTATATTTTCCGTTATGTCTTCTTCCAGGTGGGGACTTTTAACAACTGGAAATAGAAAGTAGAATGCTTAATTATGTTTGATGTGAAGTTAATTCGTAAAGTGCGCAAGCTTCATCTTATTTACAATCTGGATTGAAAATGAATGTATGGTAATTCTGAAATGAAAGCCTATACCTCATCATTGCAGTTGGACCACCGGTTTCTATATCTTCTAAAATATGTTTCAAGGATGGATCTTCTTTGATTTTAGCCATCCGTTCCTCAAGCTGTTCCTTTTGTGCAGGATTAGCTAAACTCTCAAGCATCTGAGACATCGACGGATCCTGCCACATAATAATAAATGAAATAACTTAGCTATCAGGTGTGCTGTATTAAGTGAGAAACAACATATAACAACAAGCTTAGTAATATTAGATACCTGCATCAAGGCACTACCAAGGCGTTCAGCCATGCTCATGAACTGAGGGTTTTGCATAACCTGCTGCATCGTCGAATAGTATTTTTGTGTATCAAACTGGGGGACCCCGCTTTCACCACCATGGAAGGTCTTCTGAAGTTGCTCTGCCATTTGGTTGAATGACGGATCTTTTGCTATTTGCTCAGCTAATTCCTTTACACTTGGGTCCTGCAAGTTCCAAGAAAAAAGAATACGACTGTGTAAGTTGCCACTCCAACCAAAAAGCATGATCTAGTATCGTGAAGTAACAAAGATGCAGATTAAGGGTGAAAGAAGGGCGGTAAGGCAGGTTGGGTGACATGTCAAAGTGGGTAGCAGTTTGTAATTGAAAAAACAGGTTTAACCTCCATACAAGCAGCAAACCTACTGACCAGGGAGAAGCAAGGATACCTATGTAAAGTTGTAAACAATAAGCTGTAACCAATATGAAACTCTCATCTTGCTATACTCATCAAAACTTACGCTAACAAAAAGGAACCAAGCAACACCAATTGTACCTAAAGATAATGACACCTAACAAACAGTAGATGCTAAAAAAGAACATTGTTCCACGTTATACCCAATGGCTCTATAAAACATTCAAAAAAACGATCCTACAGCCATGAATAAAACTTTCAAGTATCAAAAACACATTTTGGAGAGTTTTTAGATAAAATCCACATAGCCAACTCAATCATGAGACATAGGGTGTTCAGTGTTTGGTTTGACACCAGATAAACCAAAAAATAAACCAGGCCAAAACTGAACAAAACCGAAACGTACTTTTTAAGTGGTGTATGGTTTGGTTTGAAACCAAACCAAAGTATTTAATCAGTATTTGGTTTGGTTTTGTCTGTTCTATAATTGGTTTGGTTTGGGTTTGGTTTTGGTTTTGTCTGTTCTATAATTGGTTTGGTTTGGTTTTGGTTTTGGTTTTGGTTTTGGTTTTGGTTTTGGTTTTAATTTTAAAAAATTCCAAACCAAACCCGAACCATATAATCCACAAACCCGAAAACCGAACCGATGAACACCCCTAACTCCCTAAGAGATGCAGTAATATGTTATCAGTTAAAATAAAAGATACCAATGCAATAGTAAAGATGTACTTTAGGTATATTTTTTATGAGATACAAATATACAGATGCCAGACCTAATCAATAGCTAATAGCAGTAGAAAACTATTCATCGTCTCAATGAATGGCATGCATGTAGATAAATATGCAAAAGAAGAGGAAACAAGAGAGTTGAATACATTAAGAAGACCAGCCATAGATGAGAAGTCAAAAGGACTTGCGGGAAATCCAGCTCCTGGCATAGACGGTATAGCAGGTGTAGTTCCAGCTGGGGCATCTGAGGAGCTTGATTCAGTTGAAGTTTTCTTCACGGCTGGATCAGTCGTTTCATCTGCAATCATTTTATAAAAATATATTTAAGGTTTTCCACAATAACAACCCATACATTCGATCGCCTAAACAAATCAATATTTGGAAGACCAAACAAAGAAAAAATGAAAAAAAATAAGATCAAGTCGAAAACAGCTATCACCAACACATAAAACAAGCGATGTTTTAGATCTAAATTCACATGCTTGGATATCAGTATTGCTTCAAAAGCACCCAAGGTATCCGATCAAGCAGCACGAATACACTAAACAATTTCTCAAAGTGAGATTAAATTCACTTTATTGGAACGTAACTAACTATATTTTGTGTGTGTCTTCCATCATCAAATCCTCAAAACATAACATCAATATAACACCCAAAGTCTTAATAATTTGCTTAACTAACTAAACTCATTAACATCAGTTAATTTCGGACCGTGGAGACACTTTAATAATTAAAGAATTTCATCATGTTTCGTTAATACACAAAACATCTAAAACTAATATTCCGCCTTATCGTTCAAGTTTATTATCCAGAATTAGGTTAAACCTAGACAAAACCTATACATAATTCAATGACCTTGTTCAAAGCCAAGCCCTCCTTCAGTAATATATTAATCTTCTTTTTCTAAAAACTATTATATCGATCTTCTTTTTTAACAATCAATCATCTTGTCTTCATAAAAAAAAAAAAAAAAAAAAAAAAAAAAAAAAAAAAAAGTACCAGTGGCAGTAGTGGCTTTAACTTGTGGTTCCTTCTCGTTCACCTACATAGTAATAATAATTAAAACGAATATCATTGAAAATCAATAGAGTATAAGAGATTGAATTAATAAATCAATTACCTGAGACATGATGATGATGATGATGATTTAGAGGGGATTTGAGTGATGCCGCCTTGGCTATAGGAGGAGGAAGGAAAAGATGAGAGACGTGTGGGGCACACTAATCTTCACGTAATATACGACCTCTTATTCTTATTCTTTTGGGACAAGACACCCAACCCACCAGATAAGATTTTTATCTTACTTGCTTATTTTTGGGTCCAACTGCTGATCCGATTTCGGGACTGTTTGGGATTCGTTTTTCTTTTTTCTTTTTTTAAAGTTGCTGCGTTTGGCAACAAGTTTTTTAAAGGTAAACTCACAATATTAAGGGTGTGTTTGTTTAAAGGGTGTAGACGTTAGGATTGAGAGTTGAGTCATTAACAGATGTTTGGTACGCAACTACCGACCATGTCAGCAGATTTTATGGGATCTCCTACCACATGGCCTACTAGGTAGAGTGGCTATAGACCTGCAAGCAGGTAATATAGGCCTGCGAAATAGTGACTGAACAGTAAAGGAATAGTAACTTGAGCATGAAGTTGGGGTAGTATAAATACCCTAACACATTTAATACTTTGCATTAAGTTTTTACCTACATTCTTCACTGTATTTATTACTGCATTTATTACCATTTACTTATCCTCACGCCGGAGCTTGGTCTCGGGATAACACCCGAGGCGAGGCTAACGCGTTTGTGCATTGTGCAGAAAAGAATTTGCTTCATCCAATCCTTCTGCCGGACCGCTGGAACTAGCCGGAGACAAGAATTTGCTTCAACAAATTGGCGCCATCCGTGGGACCCCAATTCATTTTACTGGAGGTTTAGATGACGGGGACGAAAGATACACCCCCACCCTTTCCTCCTCTCCCGCCGGTACGTGCGAGCGGGAGTGGGGTCACAAATGACCAACCACCCGGATTACCGGAACAGATACAAGCCCAAATGGCATCACTGGAGGCACTCATTCGGAAATACAACACCGCCGGAACCAGTCCCATCACACCTATTCGGTTGTCATTCGAAGATGACGAAGACAGACGAAGGAAGGATGTCGGGCCGAACCCGAGAGACGACCTTAGTAAACCACACAAAGAGATGGCTCGGTCACCGTTCACAAGGCGGATCATAGAGTTTGCCGGACCGAAGCATGTCATGCCCACTAACCTGAAACTATATGACGGCTCGACTGATCCGGATGACCACATCAACCGTTTTGTGGGGGCAGCCAATCAAGGGGAATGGCCGATGCCTGTGTGGTGCCGGATGTTCCAGCAAACTATGGACGGAGCCGCACAGGGATTGTTTAGCAATCTAGAACCGGGGAGTGTCGACAGCTGGGATGACCTCAGAGATCAATTCACCACAAGGTTTGCCCTACGTCAGAAAAACATGAAAGACCCCTGATGAGTGTGTAAATACTCATCATTTTTTGGTCAAATCTGAACTGCAAAACACTTAAAAATGCTCAGAAATGCATCAAAATACTGAAAATATCTCAAAATTACATTTTATATGTTTCAGATGCAAAATGTTTAAAATCAGATGAAAAATGAGCTAAGTTTGCATAATTGGCAGTTTCAGTCCCCCAAGTTTCAAAAGTTGTCAGAAATAGTCCCTGAGCACTTATTTCAAAAGAAAAGTCACCAAAGGTCCTTTTAAAATCACAAGATGTCATAATTAATCCTTTGGTGAAAAGTTCCAAAAGTTTTGAGAAATTACAGTTTTGATCCCTGGAATTTAAAAATGGTCAGGTTTAGTCCTTGGAATTTCACATTTGGCAAAAATGGTCCTTAACTTATTTGAGATTTACAAGTTTGACCCTTGGATTACATTTTCAGAAGTTACATATATGGTCCTTGGATTTCCAGCTTTTACACTTTTGGTCCTTATGATATTAATAAACAAGAAAACCAACCCTTGGACTTTTAAAACCCTTTTGGACCCTGCCAAACACCTTGACCCCTCCATTTGACCCCCCTTTTCATATATTAATCCCCCAGGTCAAACCCCGGTCAACAAACACAACCTTTCCCGCCCACTGTCTTCCTCCCAACTGCTCTGCAAACACCAGTCTCCCCTCACCTCCAGCTCACTTTTCACCCCCCTTATCACTCCACCTCAATAACCAAACAAGGGACATTAATTACTTCTTCAACCTAACACTCAATCAAACCCCACTGGCTAAAACCATTTTTGGCGCCAAAATCTCATCCATGGCTCATATCTTTTCCAGTGATCCAATGGCCCTAAAAACAAGTGGGAATAGCTCAGAAGTCAAGTGGAAGCACATTTGCTATAAAAATGAGGAAGATGAAAGAGAGAAGAGTAGTAGTTAGTTTTAAATTTCCTTGTATGTCGTTTTTCATTAAATTAGCTCAATTAGTGTTTTAAAATGTAATCTTAAGCTCTATTGTATTAAACCTAAGCTACTTAGTCATTGTAACTCATTTTCAAGTATTAATTCCAAGTTTGAGCAATTTTCATGTTTAGTCAACGAAAGTCAAACTGTGAAGAAATATAGTCAAGTGGTGTTAAGATCAATTTTAGTTGTTCAAATTGCTTTCAATAGTTGTTATAAGCTCTTCAATAGCTTATTAATGGCTTATATAGGCCTTTACTCAGATTTTACTCAAAAGTTCTCACTTGGTCAACTAAAGTCAACAAATGTATGTTCATGGGAAAATGGTTCAGAGATGCTATATGGTGATTAATGTGGGTACATATTGATCTAAGTTGGGTTGTTAATCAGTGTTAGAAAGTAGCTCATGGGATTTATTTGGCATGTCATTATGACAGGACTCATGTAAGTTCCTATTTTCATACCTGTTTTATAGTTTCTTATGCATCATGATGTTTAGTTAGAACTAGTGTTGAGTTGTTAGTCAATTTGCCTCATTTAGGAATTATAGGTCTGGATTTATAGATGCAGTAGCTCAGCATTGAGTTTAGAGTAGACATATTGCATTTTAGAATCTTAAAGAGTGTTTGGATCAGTTACTAATATTGAGCTTGAGCTTTGGGTTGTGTTTTAAATCTGTCTATTCAGTCTTAATATAGGTGACTTGAGTCATTTTAGTCATCACATTGCTTCTATACTAGCTTTAAGTCAAAATCACTACAAGTCTGTTCTAATTTCATGACTGTTGGAATTTTCATAAATCAAAGACTTGTTTTGTGTTTAGAATTCATAGAGATAGCTTGATTCAGTCTCATTTCACCATATAACATCAATCTCAGTCCATTAAATTGGTTGCAAATCTCATTAAAGTCAACTTTCCATTTTTAAGTTAAAAGTCAAAAGTGAAAATCCAGTTTTCATCCAACCTAAGTTGATTTTTAATTGATTCATTTCTGGATCAAATTCAGTGAAACTTTGGACTTTATAACTTCAGTTGGTCTAGTTTATTAATATAATTTTAGTTGAATTTTGGTAATTTTCTACAAGCCTCAAAATGGCTTGTCAAAGAGGGCTTATTTGCCCTGTGCACTGACTCAGTGAATACTGAGTCTGCACAGGTCCTTGCAGAGCTTGTCAAAAGCTTGTTTGAGCTTATCTTGGTCTCAACTTTGGTTTACAAGTAGCTAACCAGGTCAACTTTAGGTCCCAACATCTGTTTCTGAGTTTCTTGCTTTTCTAGTAGCTTATTTTTAAGCCATAAAGTGGTGGCTAAAACTGTTTTTAGCACTTGATTTAAAATCATCAAATCTTTGTAGTCAGCATTTTAGAAGTTTAGGATAGAGGTAATTAGTTGCTTTTGAGTGTTCTTAGCATATTATAGGTTATGTGTTAGTTTGGTGCTTATTTGTGGCTTTTGGCTTATCTTGAGTGCTTATTTATAAGCACTCTCCACTGCAGCCTCATATTCCTTCACACAAGCCCCTGTTTTTATATTTTTCATAGATTCATAATATTAATTTAGACTTTTCTTGAATTTTTCAGATTTTTCTAGCACTGTTTGCTATTTTTCTTTATTTAAAACAGTTTTTAGGCTTTTTTTAATTAGCTTTTAATACAATTAAATCAGAAAAACTTCAAAAAAATAAGTTTTCATTTTTCCTAGGTTAAGATAAATATAAAAAGCAAAAAAATAATTTTTCCAGATTTTTCATAGTTTAATTTGTAATTTTTAGCAATTTAATTAGTTTTAAATAGTTTTTAATTCATAGAAAATAGAAAAATAATCAGAAAAATACAAAATTAGTTTTGAAAATTCTCTTTAGTTATTTTAGATTTTTCCAAGTCATAATTTCATTTTTCTAGCTTTATTTCATATTTTCTTGTATTTTAGGATATAATTAAATAAGTAAAAATAGTTTTTAATTAATAATAATTAAACAAATAGTCATAAAAATAATTTTATTTTTCTAAAAGTTTTCTCTTATCATTAGGTTTGTAAAAATGTTATTTTCATATTTTTAGGATTAATATTGTTCCAGTTTCACATTTTCTTCTGTACGTCACGTAATTTTTAATTTAAGCTTTATAAAAGAAAAATCAAAAACATAATTTTAAAAAATAGTGATAGCGTTTATTTAATATATTTTATCTTTTTAATTTTCTTTAATTTGCATTTAAGCCCCTGTAATTTGTATACTTTTTCTTTAAGTATAAATCAATCACAATCCTTTTCCCGTTCAAATTCTCTCGATCACTATTCGTTTGGTGATTCATCGCACAGCTCGTTGGGACATAACGACCTGGGGAAACACTATACTCTCCTGATCTTCATTGCATTGGTGTCTGAACTGTTTTAAGTTTCTTACGGTTAGCCATTCACAAGTGGCTAGCTTGTGTGAGATAACTTGACGGTTTAGCACGGATCAAATTTTTGGCGCCGCCCACGGAGATTACCCGTATAGTAAGAAGGGCAAATGAGGTATTACCGGATTTTAAGGAGCGCTGGACCGATGAAGCCAGTAGGATACTGGGGGTTCCCGAACTCATGAAGATATCAGCGTTCATACGTGCTCATCGGTGCCCCGATTTGGATAAAAAGTTTTCTGATCAGGTCCCAAAATCCGTGAAAGAAATGATGACCAGGGTAGACGATTATATTCGAGCGGAAGAGGCTTATAAGAACACCGAACTACCAATAAACATTAAAAACCCTACCAATAACATATTCGAGCGGTAGGGTTTTGGGACAAGACACCCTAGCTACGAGATAAGATTTTTATCTTACTTGCTTATTTTTGGGTCCAACTGCTGATCCGATTTCGGGACTGTTTGGGATTCGTTTTTTTTTTTTTTTTTTTTTTTCAGTTGCTGCGTTTGGCAACAAGTTTTTTAAGGGTAAACTCACAATATTAAGGGTGTGTTTGTTACAAGGGTGTAGACATTAGGATTGAGAAAGTCATTAACAGATGTTTGGTAAGCATTTTTTTGATTTGAAATTACGACTCATGCCAAATAATAAAGTATTTACAAAATTTGTCAAGTTGTGGGTCATCTTTTCTTTATCGTATATCTTTCTCTCCTAGTTGATATTTTCTTATTATATCATTGTGTGCCAAATGTAATACCAAAATGCAAACAAACAATTATTTCAACAATCCTTATTTTTCACTTTCGTTTTCACTTTCAATCCTATACTTTATCCCACTCCCACTAATAAACCAAACAACACCTAAAGTTTATGAAGGGTTAGGCTAAAGTGAAATACTAAATGTTTGGCCGCATATATTTACTGTTAAGATTGGGACTTAAACTCATATAACGGGGCATCTATAAAAGCCACTTATATGAGCGGAGTTAACACAATTTTGCAGTTTTTTTACGTTTTTGTGCGCCCATATGTGATACATGCCTCTCATTCATTTTCTTACTATTGTTTTAGAAAACCTTTCTTTTTTTTTTCTTTTTTTTTCTAAATTCTATATTATCCTATAAATTACTTAGGGTGCGTTTGTTATAACAAATTTAGTGTTAGGATTTGGTTTTGGGATGAAAACAATCGTTTGGTGTAGGAGGGATCGGGTTTAGGATCGGTAGTGATGGTCAAAAATCTATATTTTACAAAAGTCATGTACTAGCCCTGGTTTTGTTGTTTTCTATGACACAAGTGGTCCTTTATTGATTTTCAACCTCTCCTTCTTATTTATTTGTTATTTATATATTTATTTAAATCAAATAAACTATTTATTTAAATAATATTTTTGAATATAAAATAATTTTAAGTATTTTTCTATGCAACAAATTCAAATCATAATCCAAATCCTAATCTAAATTCAAATCTTAAACCCACCTACAAGCCAAATGGGCCCTTAGAGTAAAATACACTATTGGTCCCCAAACATTTCACGTTTCTCGCATTTAGTTCTAAGTTCTTCAAAGTTGCGCGTGTAGTCCCCAACATCTCGATTATGCTTCGTTGTGGGTCCAAATTCCTAAAACTCATTAAAAATCTCGTTCACTACAAATCTTTTTTCGTCTATTTGGCCCTTTTGTCCAAACACCCCATTAACACCGTTGGTCCATAAACTTTTCAATTCTTGAATTTTACTTTAAAACAACAACAACAATAATAATAATACCATCACTGATTCACCATCACTGTGGGCGATTGGCAGTCACCTTCTTCCCTCATTCACGATCAAATATACCATCACTGATTCAACATCCCTAGTTGAATCAGTGTTTCAACCTTCGCGTTGATCCGGGTTCTTTGATCGGGTTGGTTTTTGGTGGCGTTGGGTGGTTTCTTTGATCGGGTGTTTGCTCGGACTTTGTATTCCACACCTCATCATAGCAGTGTTTGTATCGTGGTGGGTTTTTGCGCAGTTTCTCGCTGTTGATTGCTGCTGTTTTTCATCATCGGGACTCTTCTATTGTGCTGCTGGGTTCTTCACTGAAGAAAAAAAAAACGTCCTCAGGTAGCGACTTGGATTATTTCTGGTAGCAACTTGGTTTATTTCGTGTTTTGACACAGAATATAGGAAAGCGTTTTGTTGTTTGCTCTTTTGGGGTAGCGACTTAGCTGTCCAATTCTGGTAGCGCTTTGTTATGAGAAATGGTCTATTGATTTTGTATTGGTGGGGCCCACGCTGGTTGACTTTGCTCTTTTGGTAGCGACTTAGATGTCTATTGATTTTGCTCTTTTGACCCACGTGATGCTTTTTATCCCATTGGTATTGTTGTGATCCTGGTCTTTCATGTTTGGGTGGGGCCACGCTGGTTGTGAGTTGTTTTGTGTTTTGCTCTTTTAATAGGACCATGCATGTGTTGCATTTGTTTTATTTATTTTAAGTTTGTTTTCTTAAGGTTTGTGCGTTAAAAAAAATAAAAAATAAATATATATCTATGGCTATTATTCGGTTTCATTGTCCCTTTGCTGGTTTAAGTGGTTGCCAGGACGGTAGTGGGAATGGGCTTACCAAAACCTTGTTGATTTCTCATCTTCGTGATCGTCATTTCAATGAGGATGCGCTAGCCACCACCAAACTTTCTTTGGCCACTAATTTGGTTGTTTTTTAGGCTGCTGAGGTTACGTTGAAACGTATGGGTCTTTGGTTGTGTGGGGTTTGTTTTAAGACGCATACTCTTCGCTTTAAATGTCGGCATGGATCTGATTTGTACCGCCCCCCCCCCCCCCCCGATTGCGGTGATGGTGTTGTTAGATTTGTGTTATTTGATCTCGCCAAGACCCAAGTTCCCTCTTCTGTTCAGCTCGCTTGCGTTGAAGATTTGGTTTTGGAAGAGCACTCTAGTTTTGATTTACACTTACTTGACACTTTGCTCGCTAAAGGGTTGCACACTGTCTAATCCATCCCTCCAAAGTGCCGTTTGGGATTCTCTCGTGTTTTGAAAGGAGCTCTTGATAAGGTTATATGCACACCTAAAGACATTTCTTGTTGGGTTAGCCTGTTAGCCTTGCCTCTTTGTCTCCTTAAAACCTTTTGCCCGAGGAGTAACATGGAGTGTAGGTCTACTACTAGACGCCAACGTCAAGAAGAATATATCTTTAATGTCATTCGGTCTTGGGGAACGTCTGGTGGTAGTTTGCAGCTTGTTAGAGAGGTTTTAGCTGAACCCTCCCCTACTTGGTCTAATATTGAGGAGGGAAACCAGGAGTTGGGTGAGCGTAATGTCAAGCAATGTAGGAGGAAGATTTGCATTGGTCATTATACTGCTGCTGTCAGAGTTCTTTCTTCTTCAGGTGTTGCTCCTTACAATGATACTACCCTTGAGGACCTAAAGGCTAAGCACCCCTTCAAGTCTGCTCCTTCACTGCCTGATATACCTATTGATCATCGTAACCTCATTGCATCTCCTGATGTGGTTCTTGACATGATTAAGAATTTCCCCCGTGGTACATCTTGTGGTCGAGACGGTTTACGCGCCCAACACCTATTGGATTGTTTTACCGGTGCTGCTGTGGCCATATCTGATGAGTTAATCAACTCCATCACCCAGGTGGTAAATCTTTTTCTTGATGGTAAGTGTCCTAAGGCTTTGGGCGAGTATATTACCAGTGCTCCTCTCACACCGCTGATCAAACCAGGTGGTGGTATCCGTCCTATTACGGTGGGGACTGTCTGGAGGCGTTTAGTCTTCAAGGTGGGAGCTTCTATGATTGGCCACTCTTTAGATGGATACTTGAATGATCTTCAGTTCGGAGTTGGGGTTTCTGGAGGAGGGGAGGCCATTCTTCATGCCGTGAATCGGTTTGTTGAAGACCGTGGAGATGATGTGGGTCTTTCGATGCTGTTGGTGGATTTCAAAAACGCCTTCAATCTGGTGGACCGTGAGGTTATGTTACAAGAGGTTCGCCTCCATTGCCCTGCCATATCACGTTGGGTTGAATTTTGCTACTCCAGCCCATCCAAATTATATTATGGGGAACACACTTTATGGTCACACCAAGGCGTGCAGCAAGGTGACCCTCTTGGACCTCTCCTTTTTACGCTGGTGCTACATCCTTTGGCTCGCAAGATCAAAGACTCCTTTTCTATCCCCTTTCAAGCTTGGTACCTTGATGATGGCACGATCATTGGAGACACTCTGTTTGTTGGGAAGGCTCTGGAGCTCATTATGATAGATGGACCTCGTTATGGTTTGCACCACAATGTCGATAAAACTGAGGTTTTTTGGCCAAGGGAAAATCCTAGAAGCAGACTCGCAGGTGTCTTCCCTCCTAGTATTGCACGACCCCTGCATGGTGTAAAATTGTTGGGTGGGCCTGTTGGTGTAGACCTTGAGTTTAGCAGTAAGCTCGTTTTGAAACGAGTTTCTAAAACCATTGAACTTATAGACGCTGTTGCTAAGCTTAATGATCCCCAATGTGAGTTGTTGCTTCTCCGTGCATGTGCTGGTATTTCCAAGCTGTATTTTTTTATGCGCACATGCTCCCCCCGTGTCTTTGAACGTGCTCAGATTTCATTCGATGAAGCACTTCGCTCCTTTTTAATTGTCACTGCCTCTGGGCCCGGGTTTGGAAATTGGCAATGGAGACTGGCCACTCTTCCTTTTGAATTTGGGGGGCTTGGTGTATACGCTGTTGGTGATGTTTTGAATTATGCCTTCCTTGCTTCTAGACTACAATCGGCCAGCCTACAAACTGAACTTCTCCGGCAGTCTGGTGTTGGTGCTTCTGGATCTTCCTTTGATGATGCCCTGCATGTTTTTAACGAGAAAATGGAGACCGACCTTTTGGGTAGCTCTTGTGAGATTGCTGCCCCCAAACTCCTGAAAAAATTGGCAGATTTATATTTCACACGTGTCACAAAAGAGGCTGAATCCACCTTCTGCTTATCTGCTAGACATATGGCCCTATGGAGATCGCAAATGGAAGACCATACTTCAGACTGGCTCAGAGTAGTCCCGATAGTTGGGTTGGGGCAGACTATGAATGCTAAAACCTACCGATGTGTTTTATGCTATCGTCTAGGTGTCCCCCTTTTCTCCACTCAGATATCGTGCTCTGCTTGTTCCAAGGTTTTTACGGGTGATATCTATGGGGATCATGCTGTATCATGCGCAGGTATTATTGGTATTAAACATCGACATAATGTGGTGCGTGATACTCTCACTGATATCTGCTCCCGGGTAGGGGTTTCGGCTCGTAAAGAAGTTGATATCGGGCTTTGCGGAGAGAAGGACAAACACCTACGGTCAGCTGACTTGTTACTTTACTCGTGGGAGAGAGGCCTTGATGTGTGTGTTGATCTTACTGGGTCATCGCCCTTGACGCAAACTGGTATGACTGACTTTATGGCAGGGCGTGCCGTGATTGAAGTTGCACAGCGCAAACGTGTCAAGTACGAAACCAAATGCGCTGACATTGGATATAGGTTCATCCCCTTCTCTTTCTCTTCTTTTGGTGAACTCGAGAAGGAGGCGGTGACCCTGCTGAAGCGAATCCGAAAGTTCTCGGTCACTCAAGATATTGGCGTGCGTGGTGCCAACTATATTTTTAGTAGGATTTGTTTTGCTATTGCTAGAGGAGTGGGGGCCCAGTTAGTCTCTCGGCTCCCCACTAATTTTTGTAATTTCCTATGATTTTCTAATGAAGTGATGTTTTATAATAATAATTATTATTATTATTATTATTATTATTATTATTATTATTATTATTATTATTATTATTATTCCAACAACAAATCTCTCTCTTGTGTGGGCGATCTCCTCCGATTGTCCATTTCCAGTTCCTTCTTGCCCATTTCCAGTCCCTTGATTCAACATATCTGTTGTATCGTTGTTTCAACACTTCCGTTGGAGTAGGGTCTTGGATTGGGTCGTTGTTTTTAGGGTGCCGGGGTAGTTTCATCCGAACAGCTGGGGGTTTCTTAATCTGAAACCTTCTTGTTGTTTGTTTGGATTCGTGGGTTTTACGCTGTGTATCTTGGGCTCGTCTGGTTTTCTTTTTTTTTAGAGGCCATTGAAGCTAGTCGTTTCTTCATACTCGGTTTTGTGTCATTAGGTGTGGGTTGCTGTGGGTTCCCAACATTGGTTTCCTTTTTCTGGTGTTGTGTGGTAATCGTATCCGGATACTGGAAACTGAAGCTAGTTGTTGGAAACAGGCAACAGGAAAGCGAGTTTTTGACACAGAAACTGGGTGGCGATTTGTTGACTGGATTCTTGGATAGCGACTTGGCTTTTTCTAGATAGCGAGTTGATGCCCTTTCCTGGATAGCGAGTTGTTATGCCTTTCTGTGTTTTGACACAGAAACTGAGTAGCGAGTTATTGTGGTTAGCGGCTTGTCCTACTGTTTTTGTTGGCTTTGGTGGGACCCACGATGATTTGGTTACTTGTTCCTTTTAGGTGGTAGGATCACCTTTTCAGGTGGACCATGCATATATGCGTGTGTTAGTTACCTTTGTTTTTTTTATCTTATCTTAGTTTAAGTTTTGTTTTCATACGGTTTGTATATAAAATTAAAAAATAAAAAAAAAAAAAAAAAAAAAAAAAAAAAAAAAAAAACTTCTCTATGGCTATTATTCGTTTTCATTGTCCCTTTGCGGGTTTGAGTGGTTGTCAAGACGGTAGTGGGAATGGGCTTACCAAAACCTCGTTAATTTCTCATCTTCGTGATCGTCATTTCAATGAAGATGCGCTAGCCACCACCAAACTTTCTTTGGCCACTAATCTGGTTGTTTTTTAGGCTGCTAAGGTTACGTTGAAACGTATGGGTCTTTGGTTGTGTGGGGTTTGCTTTAAGACGCATACTCTTCGCTCTAAATGTCGGCATGGATCTGATTTTGTACCACCCCCCGATTGCGGTGATGGTGTTGTTAGATTTGTGTTATTTGACCTCGCTATGCACCAAGTTCCCTCTTCTGTTCAGCTCGCTTGCGTTGAAGATTTGGTTTTGGAAGAGCACTCTAGTTTTGATTTACACTTACTTGATACTTTGCTCGCTAAAGGGTTGCACACTGTCAAATCCATCCCTCCAAAGTGTCGTTTGGGATTCTCTCGTGTTTTGAAAGGAGCTCTTGATAAGGTGATCTGCACACCTGAAGACATTTCTTGTTGGGTTAGCCTGTTAGCCTTGCCTCTTTGTCTCCTTAAAACCTTTTGCCCGAGGAGTAACATGGAGTGTAGGTCTGCTACTAAGCGCCAGCGTCAAGAAGAATATATCGCTAATGTCATTCGGTCTTGGAGTACGCCTGGTGGTAGTCTGCAGCTTGTTAGAGAGGTTTTAGCTGAACCCTCCCCTACTTGGTCTAATATTGAGGAGGAAAACCTGGAATTGGGTGAGCGCAATGTCAAGCAATGTAGAAGGAAGATTTGTGATGGTCATTATACTGCCGCTGTCAGAGTTCTTTCTTCTTCGGGTGTTGCTCCTTACAATGATACTACCCTTGAGGACCTAAAGGCTAAGCATCCCTTCAAGTCTGCTCCTTCACTGCCTGATATACCTATTGATCATCGTAATCTCGTTGCATCTCCTGCTGTGGTTCTTGACATGATTAATAGTTTCCCCCGTGGTACATCTTCTGGTCGAGATGGTTTACGTGCCCAACACCTATTGGATTGTTTTAGCGGTGCTGTTGTGGCTATATCTGTTGAGTTTATCAACTCCATCACCCAGGTGGTTAATCTTTTTCTTGATGGTAAGTGTCCTAAGGCTTTGGGCGAGTATATTGCCAGTGCTCCTCTCACGCCGCTGATCAAACCAGGTGGTGGTATCCGTCCTATTGCGGTGGGGACTGTATGGAGGCGGTTAGTCTCCAAGGTGGGAGCTTCTATGATTGGACACTCTTTAGATGAATACTTGAATGATCTACAGTTCGGAGTTGGTGTTTCTGGAGGAGGGGAGGCCATTCTTCATGCCGTGAATCGGTTTGTTGAAGACCGTGGAGATGATGTGGGTCTTTCGATGTTGTTGGTGGATTTCAAAAACGCCTTCAACCTGGTGGACCGTGAGGTTATGTTACAAGAGGTTCGCCTCCATTGTCCTGCCATATCACGTTGGGTTGAATTTTGCTACTCCAGCCCAGCCAGATTATATTATGGGGAACACACTTTATGGTCCCACCAAGGCGTGCTGCAAGGTGACCCTCTTGGACCTCTCCTTTTTGCGTTGGTGCTACATCCTTTGGCTCGCAAGATCAAAGACTCATTTTCTCTCCCCTTTCGAGCTTGGTACCTAGATGATGGTACGATCATTGGAGATACTCTGTTTGTTGGGAAGGCCCTGGAGCTCATTATGATTGATGGACCTCGGTATGGTTTGCACCTCAACGTCGATAAAACTGAGGTTTTTTGGCCAAGGGAAGATCCTAGAAGCAGACTCGCAGGTGTTTTCCCTCCTAGTATTGCCCGGCCCCTGCATGGTGTAAAACTGTTGGGCGGGCCTGTTGGTGTTGACCTTGAGTTTAGCAGTAAGCTCGTTTTGAAACGAGTTTCTAAAACTATTGAACTTATGGACGCTGTTGCTAAGCTTAATGATCCCCAATGTGAGTTGCTACTTCTCCGTGCATGTGCTGGCATTTCCAAGCTATATTTCTCTATGCGCACATGTTCCCCCCGTGTCTTTGAACGTGCTCAGATTTCATTCGATGAAGCGCTTCGCTCCTCTTTGGAGCGAATTGTCACTGCCTCTGGGCCTGGGTTTGGAAATTGGCAATGGAGACTGGCTACTCTTCCCTTTGAATTTGGGGGGCTTGGTATTTACGCTGTTGGTGATGTTTTGAATTATTCCTTCCTTGCTTCTAGACTCCAATCGGCCAGCCTACATACTGAACTTCTCCGACAGTCCGGTGTTGGTGCTTCTGGATCTTCCTTTGATGATGCCCTTCTTGTTTTTAACGAGAAAACGAAGACCGACCTTTTGGGTAGCTCTTGTGAGATTGCTGCCCCCAAACTCATGAAGAAATTGGCATATTTATATTTCACACGTGTCACAAAAGAGGCTGAATCCACCTTCTGCTTATCTGCTAGACAGATGGCCCAATGGAGATCGCAAATGGAAGACCATACTTCAGACTGGCTCAGAGTAGTCCCGATAGTTGGGCTGGGGCAGACTATGAATGCTAAAACCTACCGGTGTGTTTTATGCTATCGTCTAGGTGTTCCCCTTTTCTCCACCCAGATGTCGTGCTCTGCTTGTTCCAAGGTTTTTACGGGTGATATCTATGGGGATCATGCCGTATCATGCGCATGTATTATTGGTATTAAACATCGACATAATGTGGTGCGTGATACTCTCGCTGATATCTGCTCCCGGGTAGGGGTTTCAGCCCGTAAAGAAGTTGATGTCGGGCTCTGCAGAGAGGGGATAAACACCTACGCCCAGCTGACTTGCTACTTTACTCGTGGGAGAGAGGCCTTGATGTATGTGTTGATCTTACGGGGTCATCGCCCTTGACGCAAACTGGTATGTCTGACTTTGTGGCAGGGCGTGCCGTGATTGAAGCTGCACAGCGCAAACGTGTCAAGTACGAAACCAAATGCGCTGATATTGGATATGGGTTCATCCCCTTCTCTTTCTCTTCCTTTGGTGAATTCGAGAAGGAGGCGGTGACCCTGCTGAAGCGAATCCGAAAGTTCTCGATCACTCAAGATATTGGCGGGCGTGGTGCTAACTATATTTTTAGTAGGGTTTGTTTTGCTATTGCTAAAGGAGTGGGAGCCCAGTTAGTTTCTCGGCTCCCCACCAATTTCTTGTAATTCCCTATGATTTTCTAATGAAGTGATGGTTTTATAATAATAATAATAATAATAATAATAATAATAATAATAATAATAATAATAATAATAATAATAATAATAATAATAATAATAATAATAAGAGTAAAATACACCGTTGATCCCTAATCTTGTACACACGCATCACGTTGAACCAAAACTAGGCATTTTCATCGCCGGTGGTCCAAAACAATGCTTTTATAGTCTAAACAAGTCCCTTGACTAGGATTGCCAAAGTCAACATAACTTTTATGGTTGTACATTGAGGGTATAATAGACCATTCACAATTATAACATGCCTTAGTTAAATCTAACCCAACCCTTAACCCTATTAGTACCAGCAACACACAATTGTCGTAAATAACAGGAAGACATTGAACCTTAAATACAAGCAACACACATTGTACCCAAAGAAAAAAAAACAATAATGGCACAAAACAACAAGGGGAAGGCTTTGTTGAGTTCGTTGAGGAAAGAAGATTGCCCAAATGAAAAGGGTTTGGGTGTTAAGAAGGAGAAGGAAGAGGTTGACATCGGGTTATAAAAGGTTAAGGATTTGGAAAAAAGGATTAAAAATCTGGAAATTTTGTTTAAATATCTGAAGGAAATGAAGGAAAATGATGATAGGGAGAGTTGTGGGTCTAGCTAAGTGTATGTTTAGATGATAGGAAACTTTGTAGTAGTTGTGAACATGAAATCGATCAATAAAAAATTGGGTTCTTATGTAACTAATAGTGTTTGGTTGTGCATTGTAACTGATTGAAATCGTTGTGCATTTCTTAATAGGTTTAACTTACCCAAGTCATACCACAATAGTAAGTTACAATTTGTGGCATTTCATAAACTTGTTTGACTTGGGTAAGTCAAAATTCAATATGTTACAATTTGAGGCATTGGGTATGTTCAGTCCCACTGTCAACACTAACACCATACCAATTTCTTCCTAAACAATACACCATTGTCAATACATTATGATTTAGTGCTAAAGTATTTGCATTTTCAACACATATTTATAAACCACTGCCTTTGGTTTTGCTGATACAAGGGGGTGTTTGGTTTTGTTGATACAAGTTTTGCTGATAAAAGGGGATGTTTGGTTTTACTGATACAAGGGGATGTTTGGTTTTGCTCATACTAATTAGAAACAATACACCCGATATCACAATACAAGAACATGTTAAATACATAGAACTTAGATAATATTTTATCATTCATATAGTTGGTTACAAGAACAGAAACAACTAGATCAAACCATGACCAACAACTGAACAAAAGATCCAATTTACATACCCCTTTTAACAACCTATATTTCCAAAACTAGCACCCAAAAGACCCCATTTATCTACCCCCATGAAATACCCAAAATTCAGTCATTATGCTCAGCCATTTTCTTAACATAACCTTCATTGATACGAATACCTTCATCAGTTTCACAAAAAATCTTTATGAATCGAACAAGTAGGTCAGTGTGCCTGGCCTGGGCTTTCCTCAACCCATCCAAACTATCAAGAGTTATTCCCCGAGGTCCCAAAGCTTCGTTCTCTTCAATCAAGTCCCTACGCTTGATGATGCCCCTCTTTAGATGATCAATGCACTCACGAACTAGCTTTTTCAAAAGCCCTTCTTGTGCAGCCTCTTCCCCAAACCACATTGCCATACGATTATTTAAGTTGGATGAACCAACAATCTCCATGAGTTCATTCAAAATAGGGAAATATTCCATTGGAAATTGTGTGTGTGTGGAAAAAGTGGTGGATGGGTTTATTGGTTCGTGTGCACAAGTAAATAGCGTCTCAGGGTAGAGACGGTCAAGAGGTCTAATAGTGACTTTTTTTCACACTTTGTCCCTGAATTTGTCTGGGTTGCCGTTGTCATACTTAAAACTCCCGCCCAGTAATCACTTTAAAATACACAATTGGTCCCTCAAATTTTCAAGTTATGTATACTACAATTTAGTTGAAGATTAAACAACACAAAATCATTAGAAGTTTGACTTTGTAAAGTCAAACTTGCAAAACATATCAATAAACTCCCAAATAAATATTGACTAATGGTTTTGCAATTTTGACTTTACAAAGTCAAAATGCAAATAGAAAATGGTCATTCACCATTTTGAATGTTGACTAACTAAAGTAAAATAGAAATGCTAAAGTTTTCTGACTCACGGATTGCAGTTTTACTTTCTACAATCAAATTGAAATGCTAAATGGAAGTTTGACTTTCGAATGAAAACTTGAATCACCAACAATACGCACAAACAACAACATATGAACAAGCTAAATTTAACCAAACCATATAAACAAATACCAAAATACTATTTTGCAACATGAATTGTCATAGGGTATTCAACCCATACATAAACCACAACCACTAAAACAACTCTACCACGGCTGTTAGGGAAGCTCAGTGGAGTTTCAACAGCTTCCTAGCCAACTCCCAGTTCATCCTGATATTTTCATTCCCATCATTACTCCTATCGCTGACCTTGATATAGATTGTCTTTAGCGACCGGGAACACGCAAGTATAAACTTTATTAAAGTTAATTCATGCTCTGATCTAGGAAAAGCTCAAAACACCACAGTTTGTAGTTGCCCATGGCTGATTGTGTTTTTGTCTACAACATTGGAATTTTTTTCCAAAGGTAGAACACTAAGCGTGTTTGCAGCCTACAAAATCAAATATTATTGAGATACACAAACATGGAAATTTACGAATGTTTATTTGATACATATGCATTACAGTATTACACTTACTCTGGTATCCAGCATTTTCAAATTTGGAGATCCACGAATCATTTCATTGATGAGCGATACCATAACACTATTCCCAAAATTGACTCCGGTCAACTTAAGATTAATCAGGGATACAAAGGGCACAAGGACATTCATCCTAGAATTAGCTTCCCATATCAACTACAACAAGTTTTAAAGATTAAATTTCATTACTGTTAGACATTTCTTTAACATTGTAAAATTAGAAGTGTAAAACTCAAATTGTTCTTACCGTGGAATCCTAAAAATCCAATGTAAGAGTCTCATGAGTTGAAAGACTTGTCAGGTGAAAGATATTGGATGTTGTGATTGTCGTCACAACATTCCAAATACCGAATGACAAATCTAACTTCTTTAAATTTCTAAGTTTTGCAATATCCCATAGTCTCATCTCGTTTGTAGTATCACGATTCATTTTAAGAGACTCAAGTAAGGGACAACCAGCAATAAACTCCCAAACTGTAACGGTTAGAAAATTGACATGAATCAATTCTAAGCTCAATAGATTTGGAAAGCTATGAAAATATTCCCAAGTAGCCATAGCACAATAATGAAGTTCCAGATGTTTCAACTCCATACGAGAGTAAAGTTGGGTTGGCAACGTAACTGGTTGACCATATCAGTTTCTAATTGTCAGCTCCTCAATTCCATGCCGAGGCAAAAACAAAATCCAATCACGAATCTCTTCATAATTCAAGTCTTCTATTCCAGACATTGTTCTTGGCTCTACAGAGAAGACAAACTTTCTTATGGGACCCATAAGCTGATTTAAGAGTCTAGTAACATGCCTCCCATCAAAATTATTTATTAAATAATAAAATAAATCCTCATCAACTATGACATCGTTGAGCAAAGTCCACTTAGACCTCCAGTTTCTCGCTAAACTAGATGTTCTCACCACTTCTAACAAAGGCAACCGATTCACAATGTTACTAATCATTATATCTGGCATGTTGCTAATACAATCGATCGACATGATATTATTGGAAGTTGGGTTGGTCTTTTGAGTTCTGGAAATGAGGATTTAGATTCAGGTTTTGATTTTCAGTTGATCGTTTCTGGATAAGGGTGTTATTATGATTAGTAAAGTTGTTTGTTGGGTGGGTTTATTGGTTCGCGCGAAAATAAATGCTAGTGTATCAGGGAAGAAACGGCTAGTTGCATAGCCATAATCACATTTGGTCCCTGGGTTGAGGGTTGGGTTAGATTTAACTAAGGCATGTTATAATTGTGAATGGTCTATTATACCCTCGATGTACAACCAGAAAAGTTATGTTGACTTTGGCAATCCTGGTTAAGAGACTTGTTTAGACTATAAAAGCATTGTTTTGGACCACCAGCGATAAAAATGCCTAGTTTTGGTTCAACGTGATGCGTTTGTACAAGATTAGGGACCAACGGTGTATTTTACTCTAATAATAATAATAATAATAATAATAATAATAATAATAATAATAATAATAATAAGACTAAAATACACAGTTGGTCCCTAAACTTGGCAGGACGGATCGCGATGGGACAAAACTCGCCCTTTTCATCGCCACAGGTCCAAACCTTGGCCATTAAATGCCAGAATCGTCCCTTGACCAATAACGCCTATGTCAACGTCTCTTTTCTGTTAGTTATTGGAGGGTATTATAGTCCATTCACATTTATAACTCAACTTAGTTAATTCTGAGAAACGCTTTACCGTATATCATCTTGATCGTTTCCCTCCTTCTTCACACAACCCTCACACACACTTTAACAATGGCAGACAAGGAGCTCACTTGTACAGATGTAACTGATGAGATGGTAAAATATGTGAAGGCAAAATATGGGGATACTTGGTTAAAAGAAGATGAAATGTCTGATGAAATGTTTGATGATTTATGCAGATTTGCGAAAGAAGCTCAAGTGATGAAAGGTTAGTCGGGTTTTTTTTGTATTTGTGTTATTGCCATTTTAAGGGAGGAGCATAAATAACTCTAATTTATTTGACAGAAATCCGAGAAGTGTCAGAATCTGTCAAAAAGAGGGATTATAGCAAGCTAAAGGTATCTAACGATATGGTTGACTATGCCATGGCTACTTATGGGAATAAGTGGGATATAGGAGATGACATTGCTGATGTGATACTTGAAGACTTGTGGGAAAAATATGGGAATAAAGAGTCTGAGAAAGGTTAGACTTTAGAGTTAATGTTTACAAGCTAAGAAAGTTGTAATGGGTCAACTCTGATTATTTATGTTTTGTCTATCTTTCTAGATACTAACGTGAAAGGAAATGAAGTTGATGTCATCATTATTTCAGACACATCTGATGATGTGTGTGGGAACATGTCTTCTAAGACCACTAATTTGAAAGGTTCCACTTCCGAAGCTTCCAAGGCGTCCAAGGCTTCCGCTCCCAAAGTTGTACTTGGTCTTGTAGCGGCTGTGGGATGCTCCGGCACAAATAGGAATGAGTGGTATGTGCCTCCCCCTAAGGACCTCAAGTCTCCCCCCATGAATAAAAAGCCTCCCATCAAGAAGTTCACCTGTTATTTTTAGTTGTTGATGTAATGAAGATGTATATTTTTTGGCTGATGATGGTTACTGAAAATGATAGTTGTTAACATGTATATTTTGCTTCATATGGTGTAATTAGGTGGTGGTGTAGGTATATTTTGGATATGTTGTTTTCATTTTGTGGTTTGCACTTGCATATCCAGTTTAGGTGGGTGCTTGGGAAAACCCATTTTGACTTATAAGGTCAACAAACCAAATTATTAGAGGAACCACACCGAATTGTTAGTATTTAAAATCTCTTTTGTTTAACTTATAAAGTCAACAGATTCAAATTGTATCCAAAATTCAATTATTATAACAAAAGAATCACACACATATCAGTTAAGCTACATTTAGACTAAAAGACAACATAGCATTTCTTGCTAGGAATTCACTGCGTTAAATGACTAGTAGGTGATCCATTTGGTCTTTCAGTTGCAGTTGGTTCAACTGGTGTTTCTCTTGAGCGTTCTCCATTTGGTCTTTCAGTTGCAGGTGCTTCACGTGGTGTTTGGCTTGGGCGCTCTACACTTGCTATTTCAGTTGTAGGTGGTTCACTTTCTTCTTCATCACTTCCCAAGGATGCACCAACAATAGTAGGTGCAGAAATATGTAGACCCATCACATATCCACCACTATCTCCTGTGGTTGTGTTTTCCCTGGTAACACCATCGCTACCAGTATAAGATGTGTTTCCCCTTATCTCAAGGCACACTGGACAAACATACCACATGAAAGCTCTATAAGGTGGACGCCTAGCAAAAAAGGTCAATCCAGCCATGTTTTCCCTTTGAACCCAACAGTCAATGCATACCATTTGACAACCATTTTCTACATCCATGGTGATAATATGTTGGTATGATAAACAATTGCTGACTTAAGATGTATTATATAAGTAGAAGGGAGTTGTGGTTGTTGAACAAGTAGATAAGGAGTAAAGATAACATAAATTCTTACAAGCTAGTCAACTTATAAAGTCAACAAAAAAAATAAAAACATGTTCAAACATAATATTGTCGATATTACAAATGGCTAGAAGATTAGAAGCCTACAACCTTCGAAAACTGCTGGAATTTGTGCCATTCAGAGCGTGAATTTTATCCAGCACATATGGATGTCTTGGATATAAGTCTTCCACAAACACTCCATAGTAAGCTGCCTCATACTCTGCATCTTCAAGCCAATTTTTCCTCTCCCATTCATCTTCAATTCTTTTGTACATTCTCTCCTCTTCCAAAAACTGCTGGAATGCTTCTTCATCCAACCTGGACTGCTCTTCATCTTCCTCCAAATTTGTGTGTTCTTCTTCTTGCTCATAAAGAGCATCATAAAACTCTTGTTCCATAGTCTTCCTTATATCGTCTTCATCCATCCACTACAAAAGTAATACATTTGCACATCAACTAGAATGTAAATACACTAGAACAATCGTTATGCAAATAACAATTAAATGAATACATGTTGCCTTCTGCCATCACAATGCCTTTTTCTACCTCGAACCTTAGTTTCCTTTGTTGGTTTTGGTACCTGATCCTTGTGACAGCTAGACTTATTATGTCCAACAGTTTGACAATTGGAGCATTTAATCTGTTTACGAGCTCTAGATTAACCCATTTTGACGCAATTTCTCTGAAAGGGTTGGGTTTATGTATATGAATTCAAATTTGTGGTAAAATGTGAGAATAAAGTGCGGGCTATAAGTTAATGCAAGACAAGATAGGGGACTAAAACCTGTATCCCCTATACTCTAAATCTGTTTGAGCAAGGACCATATTTCTACCAACACCCAATACAATCAAAACCGATATAACAACTCTCTTAGACGAATACAACAATTAACAACATAATTAACAAATTAAAACACTAGAACATAACATATAGATTCATTAACTTCATATTAAACATAAAATATTCAGTACATATTTTTTCCAAAAAAAATAAAGGGAAAACATAACCATAGCATTTCCTTGTCAACACTTCCTAAGATCATCAAGGAAGTTGTTCCTGTCACACACCTGTGAGTGTGTCTGACAGATCATCCTCCTTATCTCCAAAGCCTTCAAGACATTAGCCTTTTTCCTGTTGCGAAGATCCTCGATAACCTTGTAGTTCATCACCGTAGTTCAAAAGCCTTCGATCTCAGAGATGTATTCTTGGGTTTCCTTCATACCCCGAATCAAGTCAGTCAAAGTGTTTTGGAGTCCTTTAGAAATTTTGATGTCCTTATCGTTTTCTTTCTGATAAAAGAGAGAAATCGAGTCAAACATGTAGTCAGAGTTCGAAGCTTTGGCGAGTTATTCAAGTAGTGGGAAGTCAGCCATTGGGAGGTTGTTGAGATTTTCTTAGGATATGTTTCTTGTGATTGTTGGTATGCAATTGGTATAGTGTATTAACTAATAAATACAAAAAACAACTGGACGTTCCAAATTCAGGGACTAATTGTGAAGTTAGTAAACAGAGAAAAAGTCAAGTTTGTGTGAGAAAAAATACGCGGGAATTTTAAGTGCAAAAAACGGCTAACTGACCAAATTGAGGGACCAAGTATGACATTTTAAACCTGCTACCCTGCAACTTGACCTTTTGCATTCCTTGATACGCTTATACACAATTAATGTGTTGGGAATCACCAAAAGAACCCAACTAACAAGATCTGAAACCATAAACACTATCATAATAACCCGACCCAATTAACAAAACCCAATCAAAACGAAACCTAACATACATCCACACTCACGTACTGAAACACACATCTAGTCAAACCCATTCTTAAAAAAACAAAAAAGTAAGAATGCAGGACAGAAGCATATTCGTCTCCACTTTTAAGGATGTGAAGGAAGAAGAAGAAGGTGAGGTCCTGTTGAGAATCCACTATAATGGGGTTTTTGATTATAGCCCACTCAGGTATGAATGAGGTTCATTAATTAATCTGTGTGCCTTTACCAGTGATAGGGATATATTTAGTTCAAGCCTTGATAATGTGTTATCAGAGATTAATGAACAAAAATGGGCGTTGTTTTTCTGTGATCCTAAACAATCCCTAGAAAATGGTTTGCATTTGATTCATACTGATGTTGATGTTCATACTTTGTTTGGAATGGCTGAAACAAATGAGTCAGTTGATATCTTCGTAGCCCACAAGCCCCAAAAGTTAGCACAATTTTACTTAAAAAACATCAGTTTTGAAGTTGTGGGTTGGGTAGAGCAGGATGCTAACTTTAGGATGCTTAGTCAAACACCTTTTAGGACTAGACGTCAATGGCAGGGGATAGATAAGAAAAAAATGCAGGGGAGTGGAACCAGGACACCAAGAGTGAAAGGTGGTGTTGTAATCAAAGACGAAGAAGGGGTTGTAGCTACAAAAAGGGACAAAATTAAAGGAAAAGGAAAAAGGAAAGATGGTTGATGAAGAGGAGGTTTTGCCCAGAAAAAAAAGGGAGAGAAGTTGTTCAAGAATTTAAGCGAGGTTTAGATGGGAAGGGGAAGGCCAAAATGGTTGAGTTTGCAGGGTTTGATGTTGAGAACTTGCCTGTTTTGACTTGGACGGGAAGGCTGAAAGGGTTGGTGGTGCTGCTGCAGATGTTTCAAGCGGTGTTAAGACACCCTTTCGAAGCAAAGAAAAGATTACAAACTGCGTCCTAGCACTGTTCGCCCAAAGGCGACCCTAGGTGATGTTTCAGTGATGAATACCATGTCATGTGTTAAATTCCATTAAGCTGTAACACTACAGTTCATAACTTATATGTAGTAATTATATCTTGCCTTTCAAAAAAAAAAAAAAAAAAAAAAAAAAAAAAAAAAAAAAAAAAAAACTTATATGTTTGTAGTTTGTATACTTGTTTTTGCAGACAAGGTGGCAGCAACATCATCAATTTAGGGCTAAAAGTTTTGTCGGTTCAACAGTTTCTGGATATCAATCACAGCTGTGTAGATCATTTGAAGATTCAGCAGTTGAACGTTTTGAAGTTGGGCCCAAATTCATCTTTTATATTTTGTAACGAATCAGTATATTAACATGTATCAGACAATGACTCCGTAGTATCAGTTATGTTTCATTTCATCAAACACTGTATATAGTTGACTGTTATAAGTCAACTAGCTAAGTAGTTGATAATGTATAAATTTGTTTGTTAATCCTGGGTAAACTTCTGTGAGCTATTACTTTCTTTACCAGTTGACTTTTATGAAGTCATACTTAAGTGGTGAGGACTCATGTACACTGATATTATTTGTTCAAACAATATCCCTTTTTTGTTTTGGTGGAATAGTTCTTGAGTTAGAATTCACTAAGTTGAGTTATAAATGTGAATGGACTATAATACCCTCCAATAACTAACAGAAAAGAGACGTTGACATAGGCGTTATTGGTCAAGGGACGATTCTGGCATTTAATGGCCAAAGTTTGGACCTGTGGCGATGAAAAGAGCGAGTTTTGTCCCATCGCGATCCCTCCTGCCAAGTTTAGGGACCAACGGTGTATTTTAGTCTAATAATAATAATGATGATAATAATAATAATACTTTTATATTCCTATAAATTCTTATCTTCATCATATAAACCATCACCGCAACAACTCCTCATTTTCCATACTCTCAATCTCAAAACTGAAGTAATGAAACAAGTTGATGAGGATAAGCGTCATTCAAACTCAGCTATAATCTTTACAAAAATGCAAACACGAGCAAAGGTAAAACAAAATATGATTAAATCTTATAAAAAATGCAAATTAAGGCGCAATTTCAATAACCACTTATAAACCACCAAATTTTTTTTTTCTAAATGTTATCAAATTTAGTAGCATAGTTGTATATTTTCTTCAACTTTATTTTCTCATCCTTCTAAAATCAATATTTTCTTATACTAACTAAAACTAGTATAATATTAAATATAATAAGTTATTAATTCTTTAAGATTATACATAATTACATCATCACTTACAACAAAACATACCTCACAATACCAACACTAATCAATTTTTATTAAAACCGTACATTGTCACCGCTATACATGAGTATTCATCCGACATTTGTAAAAATAAAAATACTTGAAAAGTATTTATCTCTCACCTCACGAAACCCAACACAAATACTTTAACTAGATAAATAATCAAATTATTTAACCTTTTCCGTTTTTAAATCAAACAGAGTTTTTACTTTGGATTAGGATCCTCTCATAGTCATTTGAACATGAGAAGTAATGTTGTGCTCCTTGTGATTGTATATTGTCCTTATTGTAAAACATTTATTTTATTTTAATTCAAATATAAAATCATAAATAGCACAATATTATCTCGCATGTTCAAATGATCATGAGAGAATCCCTGTCATTTTACTTTTTAGTTTGCAACTCATCATGTTCTAAAAAAAGCCCAATTAGGGATGAGCATTTCGAACCGAATCCCGGAACCGAACCGGAACCGTACCGATACCGTACAGAAACGGTACCGATTCTTGAAATACGGTACGGTACCGGGACTACGAAATTAGGTGAAAAAAAATTCGGGACGACTAATTCGGTACGGGACCGGTACCAAATCGGGAAATTCCCGAAAAAAAGCGGGGAAAACCCGATTTCCCGGTACCGATACCGGTACCGATATCCGAATCCCGTTCGGTACGGTACCGGTACCACTAATTTATGCTCGGGAAAAAATCGGTACCACTAATTCGATACGGGATCGGTACGGGACCGGTACCGTGCTCATCCCTAAGCCCAATAAAATAATCCTAAAGAAAAAAAACCCATGCAGCCCAAATCCTTTGTATTCATTGTACACACGTAATATTAGTATTTCATTACAAACTTAATTACCAAAATCCTCACACAAATAACGCATGACAGATCCAATCCTACACAATTCAAACAAAAAATCAATCAAAACATAAAATCTGATACTAGCTAGGTTGTATTATTATTATTTTTTTACATATAGAGTGCAATTAATTAAAAATGACGGAAAAAACAAGGTGGTTGTTGGGCATGACGATGATGATGGTATTTATTTTGGTTGAAAGAAGTGAAGGTGTGTGGTTGAATCTACCTAGATCGGGGAATAAGTGTGTGACGGAAGAGATACATAATAACGTTGTTGTTGTTGGTGATTATGTTGTTATTTCTGATGATCATCTTCACCCTACTCCTACTATTTCCGCTAAGGTTTCTTTCTTCTTCTTCTTCTTTTATTCATGTGCATGTGTTTTTTAGGTTGTTTAGATTTTGTCTAATTGTTTGTTAATTAAGTTTAAGGTTTTGGTTTCTTAATTGTGCGTGTGTAAATAATGTTTTGGTTTCGACTTGTTCGAAAGCTAGGGTTGTGGACAGTGGCAAAACAGGACCAAAAGTCAGCCGGTTCACTTTATGAAAAGTAACGAAAATGGTAACTTAAAAATTAAGGACAAAGTTCATTTTAGAAAAAGCGGTATATTTGACATAATTTTACACTAAGCAAGAAAAATCCATGGTGTTCGTGTGCACCTTCAAGATTCAAGAGGTCCGCCCCGGTTGTGGAAATTTTGAAATGGTTATGAACATGAAAAACAACAACCTTGTGGAAATTTAAGTGGTTATGAGCATGCACAAACCTTCCCTAATTTTTAAGTGGGTAGTTAGGTTTATTTATTTGTAACTGTGGTGATAGCTAATGTAGTGGGAACTACACCCACCACCGTCTTATCAGCTCAACGTCACCGTTCACTCCAACATACCACCAGACCAACTACCAAACACCCGTAGTGGTGACCACCAAACCAAGCATACAAACATATCTCTCAATACACTTACACACACACAAAAACAAAGAAAATTGGTTCAGTCAAGTTTATGACCAAACCACCTCCAAAGGACGGGGTGCCGTAGTGGATCACAACGTGTGAAAGGGATTTATGACGTGTGCTAATTAGCTCATTACGGATGGTTTAAAACAAGGAGATAAGCTGGACACTCGGAATTTCTTTAGCAATTCCGGACAACAGGCAAGGTGGAGCATAGGTTATATAATCTAAGGAAAAAAGAGCTCTTGGTTAACAGAACATGGCTTTTTTAAAGATTAGTTGTTATATCGTTCACTTATTAGAAAAGTTTCTTTAGTAAGATAAAAGACTAATTGCATATTTGGCATGGAATGAGTTGTGAGATTACAGAAATCAAAAGAAATCACCTGCAAAATGCTTTAATTTCGAGCCTATTTGTTGGAAAACTAGTTACAAACTTTAGCCTGATCTCCTCAATGGTTATTGATTATAAGTTATCGGGTTTTGTTTGTTATCCCATATACTTGAAAATGCCGTGATGCAAAAGTACATGTAGTAAGATGTTTGTGCTTGTTAAAATGCTTTTTCTGAGAGGGCCAAGTGGCTTACGCCAGTTATCTTTTTGCTTAATTTGAAGTTCAGTGCAATCCTAAAACGTTTTCGTCTGTCATATACACAATAACGCAGGTATCTGCATTTACAGAATATTATATCATTTGGAGTGTGTTTTTTGTTGTTACTAATCTTTTTTTCGTGCATTCACTTAAAATCCCTTATACAGTGTTGTTTAATATTTGTATTAATATAACCACAGAACGCATTTTTATGCTCCTTTTAAGTTCCTGTGTGTGTTTGTCCCAGAAACCACCTAAGTTTGACCTATTATGTTTCATTAGACTCAATATGACACTTCTTCAAATACATATCTTTTGCGAGAAACTTATGGTTTTGGCTACTTTTGCAGGTGACATCGCCTTATGGAAACATCCTCCACCATTTGGAAAACGTAACACATGGCCAATTTGCTTTCACGGCAAGCGAATCTGGGCAGTATTTGACATGTTTCTCGACAGACCACCCTGGTCAAGGTGGTGCTTTAAGCGTTAATATTGACTGGAAAACTGGAGTTGCAGCAAAGGATTGGGAGTCAGTTGCTAGAAAAGAGAAAATTGAGGTCAGAAATAACATTTAACATTAACTTGCCTTTGCTTCATTTCACTCCTCCCTCCATGCGGGTTAAAAATATCGAAGAAACACAGAAGGTTTATTCTGTGTGCACTTGTTAACCACATGATATTTTTTAGCTCCTTGTCTCATCAGACATCCTTTTCACTGCCAGTTCTTGATTATGTCTGAATATTTGATAAACCATTCGTATTAGCATAAATATAGAATATTTGAATATTTGATTAACCATCTTGGCTCAAGTAGAATTTTCTCTAGGCAAATGTTTCTTCATCAGAATCTTGGTTCTAATTTATTGTACCAAATGTGAATTCTAGTATGGTTCGTGAATGTAGCCTTAATTCACAAATATTATGCACTTAGAAATTGTCAGATTTCATATGGTCAAAAGTTTCGTTGTAAATTCTATTTGCTCTTTTTCTTTTCTAATGAGTAGAATCTCCCATACTTTTTACTTTATTCCTGAGAATAAAGGTCTCGTGAAATCTGCTATATTTCCGTCTTTGGAAAGATTTCAAAGTATATTTGGCTAAAAAAACCATTGGTATTGATCTAGGTTTGAAAGATTCCTTCATTTGTCTTTATTGAAGGGTATTTCGAAAGTTTTAAAAAGTATCAAACATTCTACTTATTATCTTGTGTTGCGAATTTCATAAATGGAGGAATTATGATCTTTTCCGCTTCTACGTGTCTTGGATTTTTTTACCAATTTGACTTGTCTTGATACTTTTTGCTGGAATTGCTTCATAGGGTGTTGAGCTCGAGTTGAGAAAGCTTGAAGGAGCTGTGGAGGCCATTCATGATAATTTGCTGTACCTAAAGACCAGGTGAACTTTTATTTATGCTGCCTTTATGTGTATGTGTCAGATGTGGCAATTTCCACCCATTAACCAGTTAATGGGTTAATTTGGGTTATATGTTTATGTAACGGGTCAATTGGGTCAAATTAAATAAAAGCCACAGAAAGACAAAAGTGTAAGCGCGGGTAGCCCAAGCCCGTGCATCCCTTTTAGACCCGAACTATTTACTACCTCAGCGTGTTTTAACCCAATCACCTCACCCTCACATCACCCACCCATTTTGTCAAATATTTATGCGTGTATATGTATCTAATAATGAGTCGCTCGGTTTTTATTCTTATGCAGAGAGGCGGAGATGAGAGGAGTGAGCGAGACTACCAATGCTAGGGTTGCTTGGTACAGCATCTTTTCTTTGGGTATTTGCATTATGGCGTCTTGTGCACAGTTATGGTACTTAACGCGCTTCTTCCAAAAGAAGAAACTGATCTAGATTTTGCAACCCCTCGCGTTAATGTTATGAGACAGGCCTTAAAACATTGAATCATCATTTCTTTGTCTGTTCTTGATTATGGTGAATTCAAGATTCTTCATACCATCTGTAATGTAGAGTTATATCCTCCATATTTTCGTTTCACATAGCGGGAAATAGTTTTATGACCTTGTCATATTTAACGTTTGAATCTTGTTTCTGAAATGTTTTGTGAATGCTTGTTTTGGAGGCATCACAAAGGTTGAATGGAGTTTGTATGAACAGAACAACATCCTTGATGATAATATGACTGAAGATGTTGATGATTTTGTCTCATGATAGGTGTCGACTAACTGGAACAAACAATTGTATATGAGATTTTATGCATGGGACCAACCAGTTCCGATGGATCCTTTTGGGAAAACGGGGAACCGAAAACCGGACCATATTTTGTTTCGGCTCCGGTATGGGTCTCGGTTCCAGTTCTTCGGCTATACCGGTTAGGAACCTATTTTGTGAGAGAAAGCAAAAAGATTTGATTGCAAAAAGATTTGATTTTTGTATTCGTGCGCAACCATTTACGTTTAAACCAACAAAGTTTAACGACTAAAGAATACCCTCAAACAAGCAATAATTATTGTTCCACGTTGTTCAAATGTTAAAAAAAATGCGTAACAAGCCATAAAACTAACTTCAAACTTTGAACCAAATTATGAAAACCATTTATAGCCTTTTGTTTTGAGAAAATTTATTAAATGGATAAGAATCCTCTCATATTCATTTGTTCATTTGAACGTATGAGATGTCATATTATGTTTAATGTAATTGTATATTTGAATTAAAATATAATTAATGTTTTGCAATAATAAAAATGTACAATCACATGAAATACAACATGATCTTTCATGTTCAAATATCTAAATAAAATACAAAACTTACTTTCATTATTTCCATAAATGTTTAATGGACTAAATATTAGGCTTTAGAGGTTTAGATTAATTAACCCATGTAAACCAAAAAAAAAAATGCAGACTTAAATATGAAATTAATCACATTTTTATGTCTTTCAATCGTCTCTCTTCTAACAACTTATCGTAAAACTCATCTCAAACTATTTTTCTAACAAAATGATATATGTATGATTGTTTTCTAAAGTTGTGCAATAGAAGTTGGATATAAGATATTTTCCTTCACTAGCAATTCAAGGACGGTTTTTGGATGGGCTTTTAGGGCAAATCGCATAAAAAGGTACTAAACTTATGTCCAATTCCAATTTAAGGTACTTGTATAATGGGCCAAAGATATCCGTAGTTCAAGCAATCGGATTTATTGAGTAAAAATCTAAATTGTGTGCTCTGGTCGGAGAAGATGAAGAGAGATGGTGGTTACCTGCTACCGACTGTGTGGGTAAAAGTCTCCCAACATTGCAACAAAAAAAAAGTTCGATACCCTAAATTGAAAGAAAAAAAGATAAGTACCTTAAATTGAAATTGGACATAAGTTTGATACCTTTTTATGCGATTTGCCCTTTTTGGATCTGTCATTTTGCAACTACCTATGTATTGATGACCAAAAAATAAAACTTAAACACATAATCAATCTTTATTGAAACTATAGTCAAGTTGTGGATTGTGACGCATGACAAGTGCAACCCAACGCATATCACGCCGTACGAATCACTCTAAATGTCATAGCTAAGATTTGAGACCAATCTAAAAGGGATACAATATTCCTACGGGGTCTAACCCGTAGGCCTGCCCCCTTTTCAGTTTTTGTCCCCCCGCTTTTTCTAGTACAACACAGTTTTTTGTCAGTTTCTGTTCCGTATTTCTGACAGTTTTAAGCGTTTGGCTTATTAAACTTTATATTTACAGTTCCGCATTTTCAGGTTTATAGCTTTTTGATATAAACAAAATTATAAAAAAAAAAAATAATAATAAATAAATAAAAAAAAAAAACAAAAAACATAGCCCCCGTATGAATAAAAAAATAGCCACCGTATTAATAACTCCTCCCATCTAAAACCGTGTATCCGTAAAAAACATGATTAGATTAGTTCATTGATGACATCATTGCAAAAACTAAGAGGGGAGGGAGTGGGGCTCGGGTACCAAATCGGGTACTTGAACCCGATCGGTAACACCGTCCTTGGTGGTCGGGCAGCGAATTTCGGGTATCATTTTGGGCTTGGAAGCCGATCGGGGTGAGACCACTTTTTTTGAATATTCGAACGTTAGGGGAAGCCTAACGGCTAGTAGCAATAAAAAAAAAATACCCCCACCTTTTTAAAAACCCCCACATTCACATTTTAAAATCACAACCCATTTTTCACAAAATCATCACAACCCATCTTTCAATTTCTCATAAAATCTCAACCTTTTTATCATCAAAATGTCTTTCGATTCTTCCGAATTCGAATACGTTATTCCGTCTTCGTCCGACGATCTATCCACGGGTAGCTCGATGCAACTTATGCTTCAAGCGGTTCAGTTTCTTGAAGACACGGCAAGCTCTAGCCGTACTAGCATAAATCGTCATCGGGAAATAGGTCTTGAAACTCTAGAGAATGATTAGTTCGTTGAAGCACCAAAGTACAACGAAGTTTACTTTCAAAAAAATATTCGAATGGAGAAAAGCATGTTTTTAAAAATAGTGGGCGACATTGAAGCGAGATACCCATATTTTCAAGAAGGCTATGACGCGCGATTGAAAAAAAGTTTCACGGCGAAACAAAAAATCACATCGGCCGTTAGGCAACTCGCAACCGGCAATCCCCCCGATGAGTATGATGAATATTTATGCGTGTCTGCAAGAACGTCACGTGAAAGTCTTGATTATTTTTGTGAGGCCATCATTGAGTTGTACGGTCGAGAGTACCTACGTAGGCCGACAGCACACGACCTTGCACGCATTTTCCGGGCCCATGAAGCGAGACATCACATCCCTGGGATGCTTGGTAGCATCGACTGTTGTGACACACGGTAAATTTTCACTCATAATTAAATAATAAATGGTAATTTATTATTACTAAGCATAAGTCATTAAGCATGCATAAGCTTTGTCTGATCATTTGAGTAGATAACTCGCATACAGTAGACTACTGCATTACTTTTGCATTCATTACATTATATGAATATTGTGTTATTGTCTTATAATTAAATTGTAAGACGAGAGGTTATCTCGTTTTCCCCCAGTGACCGACACTGCACGCGTACCGACACTATGATAAGGGAAAATAAAACAAATGACAAACTTCCATAACGAAAAATACTACGAAGATAATAATATTTCCGAAGCGTATCTATAAGATAGTACATTATAAAAATTACCTTACATTAATATTTCAGTTACGGTTTTAATCCGCGAGACACAAACATATTTAACACAGCCTTAACTTTTAATTTACAACATTTATTAAATAAAAGTATACAACAAGATAAAACTTTGCAAATTAAATAAAATGCAACCCATTTACATACCCCAAGTAAACCGCCGCCCCCCCCCCCCCCCCCCCTCTTCTTTCTTGGTTTTGTCGTCACCCATACCTCCAAAATTCTCCACATGTCTCTCTCTCTAAAAGAGATAACAACTCCCCAAGAAAAGCTTATCTTCCCTATACCTGCTATCCTCCTATTTCGTCTAGGTCAACACAAACCCAAGGAAGAAAGATTAAAATGGTAACTGATAAAGGTTCTTTCTTTATCATTTTCTTGTACAAACAAATTCGTGAATGTCTTTGTCTCATCTTTCTCCTACCATCAGCCACGCCGCTCCATTTGAAAGTCAAACCATCTATGGATAGCCATGGAAGCATCATATGTCCCTTTCTCCTTCATATTTTCTGAAAAAGAATCACAAGGTGTGATGATGTGAGTGGCTAGAGAACAACTTTAACACAAATGGGTATGATAGAAAAACCCAAGGGAAGAAAGTTGAGTCAAAAACTACTTTGGTTCTCTCATTTTAATTCCAGTCGAGGCAACCCAAGAGTATCACACTCCAAATTTCACCACAAAGAGATAAGGAAACTGAGAAGCATAGGAAAACTTCTGCTTGGGTGCTCACTCCGAATTGATTGGGTCCAGTTGTGGTGTTAGATACTCGGGTTGACCTTCGACTTCGTTATCATCAATTCCGTTGTAAGAAATTTACTCAATCTTGTCTTGTTATAAATTTACGATTTGGGTTGTTAATGAAATTGATTATTCGATTATGAAACTAAGTGTTTTTGTTGTTAATAAGTCTTATGATTTTGGTGAATGTTATAGTCTCATGTAAACTTGATATTGTTAAAGGTTGTTAATTGTTTAGTTCGCTGTCGAGAGGTAGGAACCAAGTAATTAGAAGAGATAAATTCTATAAACCATGTAGGGAGTAAGTATCATATTAGATTCATGATATTGAATTCGGTAATGGGATGTTGAGTTGTGTTTGATTCGACTGGGAATCCATTTTGATGCTAGTGGCCCTTTCTAGTCGACATCCGTGTCATTTAAAGTGTGTCGAAGCCATGATATAATCTCGTCTTAACTTGAGAAACAATGCTTGATATCTTAGTGCCCTGCGTCTCGGATTTCGGTTGTGAACTCTGTGTTTAATCTGTTACGTATGCCTAGGGAGAAAAACCAAGTCAAGAGTACTCATTTGCCAAAACATATTGTGAGTAGCCTATATTTGTCAAGGTCCGTAATAGTAAAATAGGTTGTCGGAATGGAACCGAGTTGAGTAGTACTCAACTAACATATGGTTTCGTCACACCTTGCTCTCATTTTTCAATTAATGGGTTAGTCAAATCTCGTTTGAAACAAGTCTCATTCATAGTCATTTCCTTTTCGTTAGTTCATTTTCAATAAGTACAAACTTGTCATCTAAATGGAAATGCTTTGAGATTGTGTAAGTAAGTCGACCACCTCGCCATGGTAGTACTATGGTGTTGGGATTAAATGCTCTCTAGTCGAGAAATCTCGGCTTTACAAATTGGAGCATGAACGATCGAGTTTATCTCGAGCCAAGTGTTCACGTTAAGCATAGTAACAAAAGAGGTATGTATTAGCAATAAAATCTGGAAATGAGTAGTTTTTCTTAAAATTTGTCTAACAATCAGTTGTAGAAGTCCTATTGGATCAACCCACGTTAACCCTCCAAAAACTCACTGAAAATATACTTGGGCCACATTTTTCCTTCGTGTAAAATACCACATCGGGCCCAGGCCTAAAAATCTGGACCCTACTGTTTTCGAATCTGGGCCACAACCCATAGAGAAACTTGGGGCGTCCGTTTGAATATCTAAGTATGATCGAATCAACATAATACCCGAAGCATTTTATCGGATGACAAATAACGAAACCCGTCCCCGTCTATTCTTTTCCTTCACCTCGTTACATATCTTCTTAATGTCAATTATGTATAAAAGTCTTAATACAATTAGACAAGCGCGAGAGTATTACTACACGAAAACAAGAGATAAAAATGTAATCTACATGAATAAAGGTTACACAAAAGTTTAACGTCTAGCACACCCGGATAAATATATCTATGTCTAGAAACCTATTTGTCAAAGGAGATGTATGTTACAAACAAATATTGATAAATAAATAGAGACCATCAAGTCATTTTATCATTTAATCAATTTTATAGTCTTCAAATTTAACTTACATATTTTCTAAATACAATTAGAAAACCAATCAACTAATATTGATTTTGATACTACTATCATGTGTCAACTTAAATAAGTATATACACATTATATACTTACTAAAAGAATAACGTAAATGTTTTCAAACCAACTCTTGGATTATAATATTGTAATAGTGTCAACATGAAAAGTATATATACTTTCGTATACTTACTAGTAAAACCATTTAATCATTTCTACAAACTTAAGATTAGTTTTACTACAATTATAAAAACAATTGAACTATTTTAAGTAAGTGATACTTAAAACAATGAACTAAAACATTGCCCTCCTTATCTAGGTCGCGTGTCGGTGCCGCATCACAACAATCACTAAATCCCACTTTTGGATTGCACATTTGCTAAGGTGAGTTTTCATAGCCCATCTTTTTCTTGATAAACTGTTTTATACATTTTGGGGTGAGAAAATATGCAAAACCTTTTTATGGACCTAAACTATTACATGATTACTATTACGTGGTTTAGCCTAAGCCCTTATGTCCATAGAAATGCCCTTTTTTCATGAACCGTCAGTTCCCCATTGGGAAGCGCGAATGTTATAAATAGATCTATTGAGGGTGACTCCTCCGTTCGGTTGGCCATGCTTAGGCCAAGGCGAAACGTATACCATGTCGGAATCGAGTGTTGAGGTACAAAACACTCACAATGGGCCCCTATATTGTATGATATCTTTTAGCATACAGAAACTGTCGTAGTATCGGTTGCATGAACTTAGAGCTAACGTAATAGACATTCATCCATATATCATTATATTCGTTGTAATGATTATATGACTTTGATTATAGTCCAAACTTACTGTTTAATTTAAACCTATGAACTCACCAGCTTTTAGCTGACCTTTTTAGCATATTTTCTCAGGTGCTTAATTTGTGATCATGGATGCAAGGCAAGAGGCGGTAAATGGTCGTAGTAATATCTAAAGAAGTGTTTTTACACATAACGATGTTTTTAAATTGGGACCACTGAACTTATGGGATGTGCCATTTTATCTAAACGATGTTGTAAGATAATGTTTTAAAACTATTTTATGAAATCAAACGGAATATGTATTCCGTTCTTTATTACGTGTGTTGTGATCTCCGATTTCGTAACATTCCCCATAACACGTATGCTTCCGCTAAACCAAATTTGGGGTGTTACAGATTGGCATAAGAGCCTAAGTTATAGAGAACTAGGTACATATAAACCCTAAACTATAACTACTTTTTACAAAAACATCATACTACGACCGTCAGTTGCCGCTTACCTTACTTGCCATTTTACTTAGAGTTCATTTAAATAGGATTGCATGTTTTATTTCCTATGTACTAGTGCACTATTTCATATCCATCATGAGTATTTTTGTTTCCACATACTTACACATATGCACCGTCTTGTCACAGACCATGCCTTCACCAGCCTTCCATCACGATGTTCAGGAGAACATCCTACTTGCTCACTCACCTACCATCCATCAGCTTGCACACATGGCCACTGATCCGTACATTCAGGCCACACTAGCAGCTCAGCCAGTCACTGCACCTGCTCCATCTCTACCGACCCTCACCACCACTCCATCAGCTTTATTGACACGCAGGCGAAAACCCCGCATGATCGTGAGAGTACCTGGATATCGTGAGCGATATTCATTCATGCCTGCACTAGCTTCTCAGATGACCCGCGCTGCCTACATGGGTTCTTCCACTACTTCAGAGTCACTGACACCATCATCCACTGAGTCACCACCCCACCAGAGGCTTAGGAGAGCTACTGATTCCTACTCAGAGGAAGACCCGGAAGAAGATCCGGAAGAGGATCCGGAGGAGGAGCTGCCAGAGCCTATGCCGATTGAGAGTGTTCCTGGACATTTAGCACAACAGCAGATATGGATACACTGGGTATGGAGATTGTCCAGAGTATTCGGGAGATAGGACAGAGCTCCAGGATGGCTCAGAGGTTTAGCGAGGACATGGACATTGATGCACCAGTTGGGTTAGGACAGAGAGCTGCTTTCCTCCGCAGCCAGGCGGAGAGTGATGTGGTTGCTTGGAGGGATATTGGTTGTTTGATCAGTTCTGTACCACATATCGCGAGCCCGAGCTACAGTCCATCATCACCTTCATTCATACCATTTGCATCAGACATGGAGCGCCTTGCTCACACTACTAGACAGCTGGAGACTATTGAGGTAGCTGCACCGAGTGAGGCACAGCTTGTGCCAGACCTATCTGGATCTCCAGATAATGAGGATTTGACTCTCACTGAGAGAGTATTTATTCAGTTGGACTCTCATGAGACCTTGCTAGGGGTCCATACTGATCAGTTGGAGAGAGTCGATCCAGCACGCTTGCAGGCTTGTGAGCAGCGTGTTGAGGGCCTAGACCGCACCACAGATGTGTTGTTTGAGAGTATGGAGCTAGAGAGGCATGAGAGGATCCGGTTGGGTTACAGATTTGAGGCTCAGGTTGAGGATGTTATAGAGTTAGACAGCAGAGCACGGGCGTTGGACAGAGGTCAGGCCTGGATGCACGGTCGACTTGAGGAGCTAGAGCGCATCCAGTGGATTGCTAGAGATACTGCCAGAGCAGAATGGCAGAGGACTACAGGTTTGGAGTCCATGTTAGCATCTCAAATGAGACGCATCGCGAGTTTAGAGGCTACGCAGCGAGAGTTGGTTGCTAGCATTGAGCGATTACGTACCGAGCGTGGACATCCTTAGATCTTATTGCATAATGTATCACACTAAACTGGATTATAACAGTTAGTGTTAGTTATGACTCTTGTACTTCAGTTTGTATTTCAGTTGTATTTCAGTTTGTATCCCGACTAGTATTTCAGCTTGTACTTTAGGAACCTTGTAACCGAAATTCTATCTATGTCAAGCTTATTTTCCTATACAATTGTCCTTTCTTTCATAGATTGCTCATATGATCTATATGTGATAATTACACTATTACCTGGCACTTACCTTGTTTAAAAGGTTCTATATCTCATTGCCTTTCTTACTGCAGAAATGCCGCCAAAACGAAGATCAAACCGTACCAACCATGGGGGAGCTTCCAATGCTCCTATTCCAGCGAGGGTTACTCGCAACTGAGCTGCAAACACTGCTATTCCAAACAGAGTCACACACGATCAAACTGCCGAAGCCACTACTCCTGCTAGAGCTACTCCAATCTAACCTACCATGAATCAAGCTATGATAGACCAACTGGTCAATGAGCGAGTGAATGCCGCTTTGGCTGCAGCAAACCACTCGTTTACTGATGCTGGAACTTCAAGACCATCCACCCACAGCCGCACTTGTACCTATCAGGATTTTCGTAAGACCATGACTGGAGGCTTTAGTGGAACCGAAGGAGCTGTCGGTCTGACTAGATGGATCGAGAAGCTCGAGACTGTGTTCCGAATCTGAAACTGTGAAGAAGAGGCTAAGGTTAAGTATGCATCGTTCACTTTCACAGATGCTGCCTTGACCTGGTGGAACAATTTCCTGAAATCTGCAAGTATTGATGTTGCCTATGCCATGCCATTGGAAAGCTTCAAGGAGATGGTACTTCGAAAGTACTGTCCTCATAATAAGATCAAGAAACTGGAGCATGAGTTTTGGAACCTCAAAGTTCAAGGCACAAATATGGCTGCTTATAACCAGCGCTTTCAAGAACTAGCCTTGCTGTGCCCTGAAATGGTTCAAACTGAGACCCGATTGTTGGAAAGGTACATTGGGGGACTGCCTCCATCCATTAAGGGAAATGTCACCACCTCTAAGGCTTCTGATCTTCACGAAACCATCGAGGTAGCCAACAAACTCATGGACCAAGTTATTGAGGATTCCATGGACAAGGTGGTTGACAATAAGAGGAAATGGGATGACCACTCTCGAAGCTACAACAACAATGGGTATCATGGCAACAACAGTGGAAACCATAGCAACAATCAGAACAAAAGGCAAAATGTTGCTAGAGCTTATGCAGCTGGGATTGGAGAAAGGAAACCGTACGCAGGGACTTCACCGCTGTGTAACCGATGCACCCTGCATCACAAAGGACAGTGTACAATCAAGTGCCGTTACTGCCAGAAAATCGGACACTTGACCAGAAACTGCAGGTCCAATTCATTGGCGACGGTTCAAACAGCACCAACTCAGGACCCAAAAGCTGCTATAACTTGCTTTGGTTGTGGTGAGAAAGGGCATTATAAGAATGAATGCCGAAAGACCAAGAACCAAGGCAATGGAGGAAATCAAGGGAACCGAGGAAATCCAGGAAGCCATGGGAATGGCAGGATTCAGGGAAATGTTGGACAACTGAGTAACCAGGGAAATGGCGAAGGAATTCGTTGAAGAGTCTATGCTGTGACCAAATTGGAAGCTCAGGAAGACCCGAATGTTGTGACGGGTACGTTCCTTATAAATAACCGTTATGCATCCATATTGTTTGATACGGGAGCCGATAGGAGTTTTGTTTCTAATGCATTTAGTCCATTACTCGATATTGCCCCAACTGCATTAGGCAATGCATACAATGTGGAACTAGCTAACGGAAATGTAGAAAGGGTAGATACCATCATAAGAGGTTGCACCCTGAATCTATTAAACCACCCATTCAATATCGACTTGATACCATTAGAATTGGGTAGTTTCGATGTCATCATCGGGATGGATCGGTTATCAAAATACCATGCTGCCATCATTTGCGACGAGAAGCTCATCCAAGTACCCTATGGAGATGAAGTCCTAACAGTAGAAGGAGACAGAAGTGATAGGAGAAACGCGTCAAGACTGCATGTCATTTCCTGTACCAAGGTGTTGAGGTGTATCGAGGAAGGATGTCACATCTTCCTAGCACAAGTCACCGGGAAGGACGAAAAAGAAACGGAAGAAAAACGTCTGGAGGACGTACCAATAGTGAGAGAATTTCCTGAGGTTTTTCCTGAAGACTTGCCAGGACTTCCGCCAACCCGACAGGTTGAATTTCAAATCGATTTAGTGCCTGGTGCCGCACCAGTGGCAAGAGCACCTTATCGATTAACTCCAACGGAACTCCAGGAGTTATCAAACCAGTTGTCGGAACTTGCGGAAAAAGGGTTCATTAAACCGAGCTCATCACCATGGGGAGCACCAGTCCTATTCGTCAAGAAAAAGGACGGAACTTTCAGGATGTGCATCGACTATCGTGAGTTGAATAAACTAACCATTAAGAACCGTTACCCACTCCCGAGGATCGATGACTTATTCGATCAACTTCAAGGTTCGAGTGTTTATTCAAAAATCGACTTAAGGTCCGGATACCATCAACTAAGATTTAGGGAAGAAGATATTCCCAAAATCGCCTTCAGAACTCGTTATGGACATTACGAGTTCCAAGTCATGCCTTTTGGGTTGACCAACGCACCAGCTGTGTTCATGGACCTCATGGACCGAGTGTGCAAACCCTACCTGGACAAATTCGTGATCGTTTTCATTGACGATATCCTAATTTATTCCAAGAGTGTGAAGGAACACGAGGAACATCTTAGATTAATCCTGGAATTGCTGAAGAAGGAGGAACTATATGCTAAGTTCTCGAAGTGTGAGTTTTGGATATCGACTGTGCAATTCCTAGGTCATGTAATTGACAGCCAGGGTATTCATGTAGATCCCGCTAAGATCGAGTCAATAAAGGATTGGGCGACACCCACAACTCCCACTGAAATACGCCAATTCTTAGGACTCGCTGGGTACTACAGAAGATTTATCGAAGGTTTCTCAAAGATTGCCAAATCTTTAACCAAGCTAACCCAGAAGAACGTCAAGTTTGACTGGGGAGAAAAAGAAGAAGAAGCTTTTCAACTCCTTAAGGAAAAGTTGTGTAGTGCACCTATCTTGGCCCTACCCGAGGGTAGTGAAGACTTTGTTGTTTATTGCGACGCTTCACATAAGGGGCTAGGAGCGGTGTTAATGCAAAGAGAGAAGGTGATAGCATACGCCTCCCGCCAGTTGAAAACTCATGAGAAGAATTACACAACGCACGACCTGGAGTTAGGATCTGTTGTGTTCGCACTCAGGATTTGGAGACATTATTTGTATGGCACGAAGTGTGTCGTATACACCGATCACAAAATCCTACATCACATTTTGGACCAAAAAGAACTGAACATGAGACAACGCTGATGGTTGGAGTTGCTCAGCGACTATGACTGCGAGATTCATTACCATCCAGGTAAAGCGAATGTAGTTGATGATGCTCTCAGTAGAAAAGAGCGACCAAAACCTCTTAGAGTCAGATCTTTGGGTATGACAATCAGTTCACCTCTTCCATCCAAGATTCTTGAGGCTCAATTAGAAGCACTCAAAGAAGAGAATCATCCAAATGAGAACCTTTACGGAATGCCAGAAAGTGAAAATGGATTCGTAAAAAGGTCGGATGGAACCTTGTGTTTTAAGGAGCGAAGTTGGATTCCACGTTACGGAGGAATTCGCGATGTCATTATGCACGAATCCCATAAATCTAAATACTCCATACACCCAGGATCAGACAAGATGTATCTCGATCTGAAGAAATTGTACTGGTGGCCAAACATGAAAGTCGACATTGCAACGTATGTCAGCCAGTGTTTAACTTGCTCAAAGGTTAAAGCCGAACACCAGAGACCCTCGGGTCTACTAGTACAACCCGACATTCCCGAATGGAAATGGGAACGCATAACAATGGACTTTATCACTAAACTACCTAAAACCTCTCATGGTTACGACACTATTTGGGTAATAGTTGATCGTCTCACCAAGTCAGCACATTTCCTACCAATGAAAGAGAGTGACGGAATGGACAAACTTGAACGACTTTATCTGAAGGAGATCATCGCACGTCATGGTGTACCAATCTCCATCATCTCGGACAGAGATAGCCGTTTCACCTCAAACTTCTGGAAGTCACTTCAAGATGCTTTAGGATCTAACCTCGACATGAGCACCGCTTACCATCCTCAAACTGATGGGCAAAGCGAAAGAACCATTCAAACCCTGGAGGATATGCTAAGAGCGTGTGTGATAGATTTTGGAAATGGCTGGGATAAGCATTTGCCATTAGCCGAGTTTTCTTACAACAACAGCTATCACACATGCATCAAAGCTGCACCATATGAAGCACTCTATGGTCGAAAGTGTAGATCACCCGTGTGTTGGGCCGAAGTCGAAGAAAGTCAACTTACTGGTCCGGAATTAATCCAAGAAACAACTGAGAAGATTGTGCAAATCTAAAACCGACTACAAGCAGCTCGTGACCGTCAAAAGAGTTACGCGGACAAAAGAAGGAAACCACTTGAGTTTCAAGTGGGAGATAAAGTTATGCTAAAAGTTGCGCCATGGAAAGGCGTAATCCGTTTCGGAAAACGTGGAAAGTTAAACCCCCGTTACATTGGACCTTTCAAAATTCTCGCAAGAATCGGGCCGGTAGCATACCGACTCGAATTACCACAAGAACTCAGCTCTGTGCACAACGTGTTTCACGTGTGCAACTTGAAGAAATGTCTTTCTGATGAAACTCTTGCTATTCCCTTGGAAGAGATCCAAGTTGACGAAAGATTGAATTTCTTAGAGAAACCCATTGAGATCAAGGATCGAGAAATCAAACGGCTTAAACAAAGCCGCATCCCTATCATCAAAGTCCGTTGGAACTCTCAAAGAGGTCCAGAATACACGTGGGAACGTGAAGACGAATTCAAGCGTAAATACCCACATCTTTTCTCAACTACAGCAAGTAACTCTAACTGAAAACCGAGGACAGTTTTCCTTCTAAGGCGGGGAGGATGTGACACACGGTAAATTTTCACTCATAATTAAATAATAAATGGTAATTTATTATTACTAAGCATAAGTCATTAAGCATGCATAAGCTTTGCCTGATCATTTGAGTAGATAACTCACATACAGTAGACTACTGCATTACTTTTGCATTCATTACATTATATGAATATTGTGTTATTGTCTTATAATTAAATTGTAAGACGAGAGGTTATCTCGTTTTCCCCCAGTGACCGACACTGCACGCGTACCGACACTATGATAAGGGCAAATAAAACAAATGACAAACTTCCATAACGAAAAATAATACGAAGATAATAATATTTCCGAAGCGTATCTATAAGATACTACATTATAAAAATTACCTTACATTAATATTTTAGTTACGGTTTTAATCCGCGAGACACAAACATATTTAACACAACCTTAACTTTTAATTTACAACATTTATTAAATAAAAGTATACAACAAGATAAAACTTTGCAAATTAAATAAAATGCAACCCATTTACATACCCCAAGTAAACCGCCCCCCTCCTCTTCTTTCTTGGTTTTGTCGTCACCCATACCTCCAAAATTCTCCACATGTCTCTCTCTCTAAAAGAGATAACAACTCCCTAAGAAAAGCGTATCTTCCCTATACCTGCTATCCTCCTATTTCGTCTAGGTCAACACAAACCCAAGGAAGAAAGATTAAAATGGTAACTGATAAAGGTTCTTTCTTCATCATTTTCTTGTACAAAAAAATTCGTGAATGTATTTGTCTCATCTTTCTCCTACCATCAGCCACGCCGCTCCATTTGAAAGTCAAACCATCTATGGATAGCCATGGAAGCATCATATGTCCCTTTCTCCTTCATATTTTCTGAAAAAGAATCACAAGGTGTGATGATGTGAGTGGCTAGAGAACAACTTTAACACAAATGGGTATGACACAAAAACCCAAGGGAAGAAAGTTGAGTCAAAAACTACTTTGGTTCTCTCCTTTTAATTCCAGTCGAGGCAACCCAAGAGTATCACACTCCAAATTTCACCACAAAGAGATAAGGAAACTGAGAAGCATAGGAAAACTTCTGCTTGGGTGCTCACTCCGAATTGATTGGGTCCAGTTGTGGTGTTAGATACTCGGGTTGACCTTCGACTTCGTTATCATCAATTCCGTTGTAAGAAATTTACTCAATCTTGTCTTGTTATAAATTTACGATTTGGGTTGTTAATGAAATTGATTATTCGATTATGAAACTAAGTGTTTTTGTTGTTAATAAGTCTTATGATTTTGGTGAATGTTATAGTCTCATGTAAACTTGATGTTGTTAAAGGTTGCTAATTGTTTAGTTCACTGTCGAGAGGTAGGAACCAAGTAATTAGAAGAGATAAATTCTATAAACCTTGTAGGGAGTAAGTATCATATTAGATTCGTGATATTGAATTCGGTAATGGGAAGTTGAGTTGTGTTTGATTCGACTGGGAATCCATTTTGATGCTAGTGGCCCTTTCTAGTCGACATCCGTGTCATTTAAAGTTTGTCGAATCCATGATATAATCTTGTCTTAACTTGAGAAACAATGCTTGATATCTTAGTGCCCTGCGTCTCGGATTTCGGTTGTGAACTCTGTGTTTAATCTGTTACGTATGCCTAGGGAGAAAACCCAAGTCAAGAGTACTCATTTGCCAAAACATATTGTGAGTAGCCTATATTTGTCAAGGTCCGTAATAGTAAAATAGGTTGTCGGAATGAAACCGAGTTGAGTAGTACTCAACTAACATATGGTTTCGTCACACCTTGCTCTCATTTTTCAATTAATGGGTTAGTCAAATCTCGTTTGAAACAAGTCTCATTCATAGTCATTTCCTTTTCGTTAGTTCATTTTCAATAAGTACAAACTTGTCATCTAAATGGAAATGCTTTGAGATTGTGTAAGTGAGTCGACCACCTCGCCATGGTAGTACTATGGTGTTGGGATCAAATGCTCTCTAGTCGAGAAATCTCGGCTTCACAAATTGGAGCATGAACGATCGAGTTTATCTCGAGCCAAGTGTTCACGTTAAGCATAGTAACAAAAGAGGTATGTTTTAGCAATAAAATATGGAAATGAGTAGTTTTTCTTAAAATTTGTCTAACAATCAGTTGTAGAAGTCCTATTGGATCAACCCACGTTAACCCTCCAAAAACTCACTGAAAATATACTTGGGCCACATTTTTCCTTCGTGTAAAATACCACATCGGGCCCAGGCCCAAAAATCTGGACCCTACTGTTTTCGAATCTGGGCCACAGCCCATGGAGAAACTTGGGGCGTCCGTTTGAATATCTAAGTATGATCGAATCAACATAATACCCGAAGCAATTTATCGGATGACAAATAACGAAACCCGTCCCCGTCTATTCTTTTCCTTCACCTCGTTACATATCTTCTTAATGTCAATTATGTATAAAAGTCTTAATACAATTAGACAAGCGCAAGAGTATTACTACACGAAAACAAGAGATAAAAATGTAATCTACATGAATAAAGGTTACACCAAAGTTTAAAGTCTAGCACACCCGGATAAATATATCTATTTCTAGAAACCTATTTGTCAAAGGCGATGTATGTTACAAACAAATATTGATAAATAAATAGAGACCATCAAGTCATTTTATCATTTAATCAATTTTATAGTCTTCAAATTTAACTTACATATTTTCTAAATACAATTAGAAAACCAATCAACTAATATTGATTTTGATACTACTATCATGTGTCAACTTAAATAAGTATATACACATTATATACTTACTAATAGAATAACGTAAATGTTTTCAAACCAACTCTTGGATTATAATATTTTTATAGTGTCAACATGAAAAGTATATATACTTTCGTATACTTACTAGTAAAATCATTTAATCATTTCTACAAACTTAAGATTAGTTTTACTACAATTATAAAAACAATTGAACTATTTTAAGTAAGTGATACTTAAAACAATGAACTAAAACATTGCCCTCCTTATCTAGGTCGCGTGTAGGTGCCGCATCACAACAATCACTAAATCCCACTTTTGGATTGCACATTTGCTAAGGTGAGTTTTCATAGCCCCTCTTTTTCTTGATAAACTGTTTTATACATTTTGGGGTGAGAAAATATGAAAAACCTTTTTATGGACCTAAACTATTGCATGATTACTATTACGTGGTTTAGCCTAAGCCCTTATGTCCATAGAAATGCCCTTTTTTCATGAACCGTCAGTTCCCCATTGGGAAGCGCGAATGTTATAAATAGATCTATTAAGGGTGACTCCTCAGTTCGGTTGGCCATGCTAAGTCCAAGGCGAAACGTATACCATGTCTGAATCGAGTGTTGAGGGACAAAACACTCGCAATGGGCCCCTATATTGTATGATATCTTTTAGCATACAGAAACTGTCGTAGTATCGGTTGCATGAACTAAGAGCTAACGTAATAGACATTCATCCATATATCATTATATTCGTTGTAATGATTATATAAGGCAAGAGGCGGTAAATGGTCGTAGTAATATCTAAAGAAGTGTTTTTACACATAACGATGTTTTTAAATTGGGACCACTGAACTTATGGGATGTGCCCATTTTATCTAAACGATGTTGTAAGATAATGTTTTAAAACTATTTTATGAAATCAAACGGAGTATGTATTCCGTTCTTTATTACTTGTGTTGTGAACTCCGATTTCGTAACATTCCCCATAACACGTATGCTTCAGCTAAACCAAATTTGGGGGTGTTACAGATTGGCATCAGAGCCTAAGTTATAGAGAACTAGGTACATATAAACCCTAAACTATAACTACTTTTTACAAAAACATCATACTACGACCGTCAGTTGCCACTTGCCTTACTTGCCATTTTACTTAGAGTTCATTTAAATAGGATTGCATGCTTTATTTCCTATTTACTAGTGCACTATTTCATATCCATCATGAGTATTTTTGTTTCCACATACTTTCACATATGCACCGTCTTGTCACAGACCATGCCTTCACCAGCTTTCCATCACGATGTTCAGGAGAACATCCTACTTGCCCACTCACCTAACATCCATCAGCTTGCACACATGGCCACTGATCCGTACATTCAAGCCACACTAGCAGCTCAGCCAGTCACTGCACCTGCTCCATCTATACCGACCCTCACCACCACTCCATCAGCTTTATTGACACGCAGGCAAAAACCCCGCATGATCGTGAGAGTACCTGGATATCGTGAGCGATATTCATTCATGCCTGCACTAGCTTCTCAGATGACCCGCACTGCCTACATGGGTCCTTCCACTACTTCAGAGTCACTGACACCATCATCCACTGAGTCACCACCCCACCAGAGGCTTAGGAGAGCAACTGATTCCTACACAGAGGAAGACCCGAAAGAAGATCCGGAAGAGGATCCGGAGGAGGAGCTACCAGAGCCTATGCCGATTGAGAGTGTTCCTGGACATGTTAGCACAACAACAGATATGGATACACTGGGTATGGAGATTGTCCAGAGTATTCGGGAGATAGGAGAGAGCTCCAGGATGGCTTAGAGGTTGAGCGAGGACATGGACATTGATGCACCAGTTGGGTTAGGACAGAGAGCTGCTTTCCTCCGCAACCAGGCGGAGAGTGATGTGGTTGCTTGGAGGGATATTGGTTGTTTGATCAGTTCTGTACCACATATCGCGAGCCCGAGCTACAGTCCATCATCACCTTCATTCATACCATCTGCATCAGACATGGAGCGCCTTGCTCACACTACTAGACAGCTGGAGACTATTGAGGTAGCTGCACCGAGTGAGGCACAGCCTGTGCCAGACCTATCTGGATCTCCAGATAATGAGGAGTTGACTCTCACTGAGAGAGTATTTATTCAGTTGGACTCTCATGAGACCTTGCTAGGGGTCCATACTGATCAGTTGGAGAGAGTCGATCCAGCACGCTTGCAGGCTTGCGAGCAACGTGTTGAGGGCCTAGACCGCACCACAGATGTGTTGTTTGAGAGTATGGAGCTAGAGAGGCATGAGAGGATCCGGTTGGGTTACAGATTTGAGGCTCAGGTTGAGGATGTTAGAGAGTTAGACAGCAGAGCACGGGCGTTGGACAGAGGTCAGGCCCCGGATGCACGGTCGACTTGAGGAGCTAGAGCGCATCCAGTGGATTGCTAGAGAGGATCCGGTTGGGTTACAGATTTGAGGCTCAGGTTGAGGATGTTAGAGAGTTAGACAGCAGAGCACGGGCGTTGGACAGAGGTCAGGCCCGGATGCACGGTCGACTTGAGGAGCTAGAGCGCATCCAGTGGATTGCTAGAGATACTGCCACAGCAGAATGGCAGAGGACTACAGGTTTGGAGTCCATGGGCATCTCAAATGAGACGCATCGCGAGTTTAGAGGCTACGCAGCGAGAGTTGCTTGCTAGCATTGAGCGATTACGTGCCGAGCGTGGACATTCTTAGATCTTATTGCATGATGTATCACACTAAACTGGATTATAACAGTTAGTGTTAGTTATGACTCTTGTACTTCAGTTTGTATTTCAGTTTGTATCCCGACTAGTATTTCAGCTTGTACTTTAGGAACCTTGTAACCGAAATTCTATCTATGTCAAGCTTATTTTCCTATCCAATTGTCCTTTCTTTCATAGATTGCTCATATGATCTATCTGTGATAATTACACTATTACCTGGCACTTACCTTGTTTAAAAGGTTCTATATCTCATCGCCTTTCTTACTGCAGAAATGCCGCCAAAACGAAGATCAAACCGTACCAACCATGGGGGAGCTTCCAATGCTCCTATTCCAGCAAGGGTTACTCACAACTGAGCTACAAACAATGCTATTCCAAACAGAGTCACACACGATCAAACTACCGAAGCCACTACTCCTGCTAGAGCTACTCCAATCCAACCTACCATGAATCAAGCTATGATAGACCAACTGGTCAATGAGCGAGTGAATGCCGCTTTGGCTGTAGCAAACCACTCGTCTACTAATGATGGAACTTCGAGACCATCCACCCACAGCCGCACTTGTACCTATCAGGATTTTCGTAAGACCATGACTGGAGGCTTTAGTGGAACCGAAGGAGCTGTCGGTCTGACTAGATGGATCGAGAAGCTCGAGACTGTGTTCCGAATCTAAAACTGTGAAGAAGAGGCTAAGGTTAAGTATGCGTCGTTCACTTTCACAGATGCTGCCTTGACCTGGTGGAACAATTTCCTGAAATCTGCAAGTATTGATGTTGCCTATGCCATGCCATGGGAAAGCTTCAAGGAGATGGTACTTCGAAAGTACCGTCCTCGTAATGAGATCAAGAAACTGGAGCATGAGTTTTGGAACCTCAAAGTTTAAGGCACAAATATGGCTGCTTATAACCAACGCTTTCAAGAACTAGCCTTGCTGTGCCCTGAAATGGTTCAAACTGAGACCTGATTGTTGGAAAGGTACATCGGGGACTGCCTCCATCCATCAAGGGAAATGTCACCACCTCTAAGGCTGTTGATCTTCACGAAACCATCGAGGTAGCCAACAAACTCATGGACCAAGTTATTGAGGATTCCTTGGACAATGTGGTTGACAATAAGAGGAAATGGGATGACCACTCTCAAAGCTACAACAACAATGGGTATCATGGCAACAACAGTGGAAACCATAGCAACAATCAGAACAAAAGGAAAAATGTTGCTAAAGCTTATGCAGCTGGGATTGGAGAAAGGAAACCGTACGCAAGGACTTCACCACTGTGTAACCGATGCAACCTGCATCACAAAGGACAGTGTACAGTCAAGTGCCGTAACTGCCAGAAAATCGGACACCCTGCATCACTAATATTGATTTTGATACTACTATTATGTGTCAACTTAAATAAGTATATACACATTATATACTTACTAAAAGAATAACGTAAATGTTTTCAAACCAACTCTTGGATTATAATATTGTAATAGTGTCAACATGAAAAGTATATATACTTTCGTATACTTACTAGTAAAACCATTTAATCATTTCTACAAACTTAAGATTAGTTTTACTACAATTATAAAAACAATTGAACTATTTTAAGTAAGTGATACTTAAAACAATAAACTAAAACATTGCCCTCCTTATCTAGGTCGCGTGTCGGTGCCGCATCACAACAATCACTAAATCCCACTTTTGGATTGCACATTTGCTAAGGTGAGTTTTCATAGCCCCTCTTTTTCTTGATAAACTATTTTATACATTTTGGGGTGAGAAAATATGCAAAACCTTTTTATGGACCTAAACTATTGCATGATTACTATTACGTGGTTTAGCCTAAGCCCTTATGTCCCTAGAAATGCCCTTTTTTCATGAACCGTCAGTTCCTCATTGGGAAGCGCGAATGTTATAAATAGATCTCTTGAGGGTGACTTCTCCGTTCGGTTGGCCATGCTTAGGCCAAGGCGAAACGTATACCATGTCGGAATCGAGTGTTGAGGGACAAAACACTCGCAATGGGCCCCTATATTGTATGATATCTTTTAGCATACAGAAATTGTCGTAGTATCGGTTGCATGAACTTAGAGCTAACGTAATAGACATTCATCCATATATCATTATATTTGTTGTAATGATTATATGACTTTGATTATGGTCCAAACTTACTGTTTAATTTAAACCTATGAACTCACCAGCTTTTAGCTGACCTTTTTAGCATATTTTCTCAGGTGCTTAATTTGTGATCATGGATGCAAGGCAAGAGGCAGTAAATGGTCGTAGTAATATCTAAAGAAGTGTTTTTACACATAACGATGTTTTTAAATTGGGACCACTGAACTTATGGGATGTGCCCATTTTATCTAAACGATGTTGTAAGATAATGTTTTAAAACTATTTTATGAAATCAAACGGAGTATGTATTCCGTTCTTTATTACTTGTGTTATGATCTCCGATTTCGTAACATTCCCCATAACACATATGCTTCCGCTAAACCAAATTTGGAGGTGTTACAACTGTACACACGTCAAATGGAAAAATTGTCCTAGAAGTTTGAGAGGGTAATATACGACATGTGACTATGGTGTTCCCACTATTATCCTTGAAGTCACCGCATCACAAGATATGTGGATTTGGCATGCTTTTTTTGGTCCCCCGGGGTCAAACAACGATATCAATGTATTGAATCAGTCTGACTTGTATCTTACAGATCGAAATGGAACGACGATGAACAGTTTATTCCACGTGAATGGACGCTTTTACAAACGTGGCTACTATTTGACAGATGGAATCTATCCTAAGTGGTCCACATTTGTTAAAGCATACCCGTATCCAACCGACCCAAAGGAAAAGAAATTTAAGAAGTTACAAGAGGGGGCGAGAAAGGATGTCGAGCGAGCTTTTGGTGCTCTCAAAGGAAAATGGAAAATTCTCGATCGACCTCTCCGAGCTATGACCAAAGTGAAGATTGCCAATCAGGTTCATGCGTGTGTTATTTTGCACAATATGGTTATAAAAGCCGACGGGAGGGCAATCTCACCGGTTCATATAATGGATGAGCCGGTCCAGCCAGTGTTCGACAACAGTGTGGTAGCGGAGTTACTAGACGAAGTTCTCCATGACCGTCTTCGATATGATCTCACGGAGCACGTAGCACGTCAATACTTGCCGCATCTCGATGATTAGTGGGGGTTTTTTTTTTTAATCTAGTTTTTTTAAGTATTATGTAATGTTTCTTTTTTTTAAGTATTATGTAATGTTTTTATTTTTAATGAAATGGTATGTTTTTATTTTAATATTGTATGTAATTTTATGTATTAAAAAAAATAATAAAAAAAAAATTGGGTAGTATAGGTGACCACTCCCTCCACTTAGAGTAGTGTTACGGTAGAATTGGGTAGTTTTGAGTTGGAGGGTTTTTATTGGATAGAGGTGATGTGGCAATTCGGGTACTATGGTACGACTCCCTCCCCCCTAAGGGGAGATGAATAGCACATTTAAAAAATTATTGAGACACTCTAATTAATTGTTTTTAGACATTTCTACTATCACAGTTACTTTTACATTTTCACAAATGTGAGATATAAATGTTCAAACACAATTAATTAAAGTGTCTCAATCACTTTGTAAAGTGTCAAAGCACCTCTCAAAACTAAAGGTCCGTTTGTTTTAAAGGTATGGAATGAAAAAAAAAAGGAATGAATGTTAGGATGTGTTTGGTTGGGGTGAATTGGAATAAAGGAATGACAATGTATATGATTGTTAATGTTTGGTTGTTGTAAGTTGGTTTCAAATTTAGGAATCAAACCATGATATTTTCCGTACTTGATACCACCCACTAAGGGTGACTTTACTCATTCCATCAAATTTGTATTCTTGTTTATCTTCTTCCCTAACTCTAATGTGTTCAACCATTTCACCCATATTTTCAGATCCTTTTCATACTAGTTCCTGCCAATCTAGTTCTTCATATTTTCAGGTACCCTTTAATTTGGAAGATGATGACACAAAGTACAAAAATTACTAGTGAGCCAATTTGACGAGTTATTATCACGAGTATGAATTTCTTCTATTATTTTTTGAAGTTCACATAAATTATCTCACAATATCATATTCAAGTACATATGCTCCCTGTTGGATTTGAAAGAATATATATATATAACTTCACATAATTTATCTCATCAATATTCATCCATGTTGGATTTTGATCGTTTATGTCGTCGGGTTCTATTATGAAGTTCAAAGATTTTGGAAAGCTACTGATGGTGGGCCTCGATTTGGTGGAGATAAACTGATATCCAACTTATGCAACCAAACAATTGAATTGGAATCATTCAATCTATATTCATTCCATGTTATTATGAAACCTATACCTATAGTGATTCCAGAGCTTATACCAAACGCCCCCTTACTGTATATGTTATTGTTTAGTTGACATAGGGCCCACAACAATAGAATAAAAAAATAAATTTATACCAAACGCCCCCTTACTGTATATGTTATTGTTTAGTTGACATAGGGCCCACAACAATAGAATAAAAAAATAAATTGATACCCATAGTAGGAAAGAATAGGGGTGTCCATGGTACTAGAACCGGAACCGAACCACAAGAACCGAGAACCAAAAATAAGGAAAAAGTGGAACCAAGAACCGTCCCAAGTTTTTCGGTTCGGTTCCGGTACGGGAATTTTCGATAAATCCCATGAGTACCAAAGTGTTAAAAAAAATATGTTTGGATGGATGTGAATTTACGGTACTCGGTTTATAGAACTTCGAAAGAAGTTGACAGCCTTAATAGTATTCCACAACTTGAATTACAAAGAAACAACAAAACTTATATCCGGTAATAGCAAACACATTATCCACGAATATAATTGCAAACTCGTTGAGAATATTATATATCAATCATGGTGATAGCTTACAATAACTTACATGGTGACAATATATCATGCAGTGACGCCATAATCGTTAATTGTTTCTCGACTTTTATCATTAAGTTTAATGAACAACAAATACCAATAGTTAATTACAACTTCTTGTTAGTTGTTACTGAGCAACACATAATTGTTCGATATGCGGCTATGCGCATACTCGATATTCCAGTTTAGAAAAAAACTTACTTTCATACTGATGAATGATGTTTGAATCTTTGAATGGAATCCATAGATTAAAGGTTAAGGTTTATGGGTTTTTAGATTTAGGTAGGGTTTTTTATATTTTCTTAAAAGGCCGCATACTTGCATGTACACGATATCTCAAAAAAAACATTATAAAATTACATATTTTCATAAAAGTCGGTTCTTTCGGAAAAGTACCGGAACCGAACGGTTCCTACTCAAACCGTCCCGAGAACCGAAATTTTGGAATTTTAGGAACCAAGAATCCTTCGCCCTCACTTTTGGCATGAGCTTGGGAATGGCCGAAGTACGTCAGCTTGGTTTGATACATGGGATACTCAATGTGCTCTTTTAAACCATTTATCATATCGGGCTGTGACAAGAGCAGGTTTTGATATGCAAGAATGTGTTAATGACATTATTTTTGATGGAGAATGTGCGTGGCCAAGTGCATGGTATAACAACTACTCGGCTCTAAGTCTTATAAATGTTCCTATTCTTAATGCCCAACAGGTGGATAAGTTACAGTGGAAAGCATATGATGGTTCTTTTAAAGATTTTTCTAACCGAGAAGTATGGTTTACAATCCGAGAACGTGGAAGTGAAACAGAATGGTATCATCTAGTATGGTCACCATATGGCATTCCAAGACATGTTATCCATTCATGGCTAGTGATGAGAAAGAAATTAAAAACGCAAGATCGACTTCGACAATGGGACGTAGGAAATGATGTTGATTTGAGCTTACTTCTGTGCCCTTTATGCAAATCTCAACAAGACTCACACGAGCACTTGTTTTTCGAATGCTCATACTCGTCTAGTGTTTGGCAGAATGTGTTGAATGTGGCTGGTATATCAGGAGTGTCGTCTCAATGGGAGCATATAATGTTGTGGCTTCTTCCTTTATCTAAAAGTAAAACAGTAACAAGTATTGTTGGTCGATTAATCGTGGCAACAACTTCATACTTTCTATGGCGTGAACGAAATGATATAATACATGGAAAAGGTGACAAGAAAGTGGAGCAAGTGTCAAAGTATGTTGCGGATTCAGTAAGACTAAAACTAGCATCTATCAAGTTTAAGAAGAATGCTAGAGTTGGCAAACTTATGGAGACATGGAAGTTGGCGTGTGGAGCTAATGAGAGCTGATTAAGTTCGAGTCATATACTAGAGTTTTTGTATTCCATTGTTATCTATTTGAAACATCTAGTATAGTTTTCATGGTAGTCATGTTTTGAGTGTTTTAAAGCACGTAGTTAGTGTCTTATAAGAGTAGTTCATAGCTACTCTTTCTTGTACGTGCATTACAGTTTATTTTAATATATTCACCGGGTATAATCTCTTTACCCACAAAAAAAAGAACCGCACCATGGTTCTAATATACGGTCCCGTTCCCGGTCGGTATCGGTACGATTCCTCGGTTCTTTTGTTCCTCGGTTTTCTTGGACACCCCTAGGCAAGAAGGGTGAGATTTGGAATTTTGGATCATTGATGTGTACTTCCTAACTCACAACCACATATTTATAATTTATTTTTTTACTTCGTTTTTTTAATATATTTTAATTACAAATAATATATTTAAATCTAATATAATATTATAAAATAAATAAAATTTATAAATATTTATACACTTTCTCTCTCCTCTTTTTCTTTCAATCTGTACCGAATCCAAATACTATTCTAAACCTGTGATCATACCAAACGCACCCTGTCCTAATATTTAAGTCCGTTTTGACTTTTTTCTTTTCAACTTTGACCTTATTTATTATTAATATCATTATTTTGTTATATAATACTTAATACAAAATATACAAATGGATTGTGTTTTAAATGTATTTTTATTGGTATATTTTTCATCAAGTATTATATAGCAAAAAAAATCAAGGTCAAAGTTAAAAAGAAAAAGTCAAAACAGACTTATATTTTAGGACGGAGGAAATATATAAACTTTTTATCTCATGATTCAACCTAACGTCATAAACTCATAATAAACTCATAACATTAGACAACAATAACCGAACAGGTAAATCCCTTTTAGTTTTTCATTTGATTGTTATACTTTGTGTGCGCGCGATTTTACATAAACTTTTTATTGTACTAATTCCAATTATCATTTATTATCTTCTGAAACTTCTATTAATAAATAGTTAGTTGTGCTTTCATCTTGATATTTATTTTCTCGTAAGTAATAATTTTAGCCGTATTAGTTTTATTCCGGTGCATATTTTTCTATAAAATTATGTAAACATTTAATACTCATATAGTTCTTAATATCCGCGTACGCACGAGTTTTTTACATAAAGTTTTCATTATGTACTAATATCGATTAACACCCATGCATGAAGTTTAGCAATTTATTTCCCTCTTAATAATAGTTTTCTCCGTATTAAACATTTAAACATGTGCACGCACGAGTTAAACTTATAAAGAAAAATAACATGAGTCGTTATTAAACAATGATAGTAAAAAAAATTGTTTTTTCAGATATCTTTACTTAAACTTATAAAGAGAAATAACATGAGTAATCGTATATGTAAAATCTTGTGTATTCATTTACAGATCATAGTAACTTATGCTTTCATTTGATATTTATAATCTCGTGTATATACATTAATTTTATTTTTAATAGTAATAGTTTTTATAAATAACAACAGCATATACTTTGTGTTTTTGTTATATGAGAAAATAAAGTCTAGGAAGTGTAAAATATAAAGGGTATTTGTTAAAATTAAAAAAGTTATATAAGAATGAAAAATGTTGAGTTTTATGATATAATTAAAAATTTACAACTAAAGTTTTATTTTCAATTCCTTTTTTTTTACAAAATTGACACTTATATTTTTATACATACACGTGTATTTTAATTTTGATCAAAGGAAGTTTCTTTTTAACTTTCAGTTGATCATTAAATTTATTTTATTTTGAAATAAGGTTCTCAACTGGTCCAAATTCAATTGATGAAACATTCTTTTAGCATTTTTTGAAAATCTCTTAAGAGATTCGTCCATGAGTTCTTTTATCAACATACAAATATGAATAGGGACTAATTTAAAAGTTAATAGAAAAAGTCCCAATAATAGCATTATGAAACGACCTGATTAGAGAGGGGAGTGCAGTTGATACCTTATAACATGTTATTCACCGTCATTTTAGCACATATCTTGTAACACCACTATAAAATAAACACCATCTCTAATAAAAATCCTATAACACACCACTAAAAATATCTCACTCACTCAAAAAAAAAATGGATAATGAGATTTGAAGGGAATCACATTTGCACCTATGACACCAAGTGCTGGTGCAGTTTGACATGGCATAGCGGCGCCATAAGTGCAAAAATTGCCCTATGACATGCTATGTATGCACATGTAATGCGCGGGGCACTTTTAAGGTGGCTTTGCATCCGTTAGTCACTTTATTGGCTTTGTCTCTAATATTAATAAAAAAATGAACTTACTTTTATGCCTATTTCAATAACGAGCATATGCAATGCAAAAAAGTCTTTAAAGACTTTTTGCTTCTAAAACATTAATGTCTCATTAATATTTTAATAAATTTCATTTTTCAAAAGTCATGTGTATAAAACTTTTCCAATGCAATAAAGTCTTTTAAAAGCTTTTCAACAAGTAACCATTAATGAAAATTAGATGATGTAATTTGTGCTTTTTTCTTCAAAAGTTTTTGTATCAAATGCTTGATAGGTATCAAGTCTTTCTTCCAAAAGTCATATGCAAAGTGTTTACTCCAATGCATCAAGTCGTTTAATAGCTTTTTCAAATAACGAAAAGTCATGTAAAAATCATTGCATTGTGGTTGCTCTTACCCATTGATGTTGAGTTAAACGTCAAAATATCACAATGTACAAATCATTAAATAAGTGATATTGAAGATTTGCAGGTTAGAAATTGTCCTTTCACGAACCAATTCGAGGCACCAATTCTTTTCATACTACAAACAATATTATTTGGTCGTTTAAAACAATAAAAGGTAGACCTTAATTTCAAAATACTAAAAATCTGAAATATAATGCACACCATAAAGGAAGAGCCATATTTTTTTCCATCTAACTTAAAAAGAAAAAAGAATCACCAATATAGCATAAGAAGAGCCAGTGAATTTGTTTGTCTGCCAACGATGAGTAACAATATAAAAAGCACCTTATTTTATAAACTAGTTTTCAGCTCACTCGGAGTTGTGCTTGCTTGGACATGGAGACTCAGAGTTGCGCCTGCTTGGACGTGTATGATCGAGAGCTTGAATTTTCAAAGTTTCATACTTTGCATTCGTGTCCGTACTCGCAGGTGTATTATGTGTTAAGAATCGGACAATGTACGTTAAAAATCGGACAATGTACAAGTTAAAAATCTATGAGATTTTATCAAAAAAAAAAAAAAAAAAAAAAAAAAAAAAAAAAAATCTATGAGATCAATTGGGTCAAGCAGTCAAATTTTTGTGACCCATTACCCCATCTGACTTTAAAAAGTTCTTTACTCTCCTCTTCATAAACACATTGCAAGTTTCTTCATCCACCAATGTGGGTTAAGTAAAACTAAATTTCAATTTAGACACTAAATAACATTTATACAAACTCATATATTCGTTGCGAATCTCCTTTCAAGGTAAATGCAAAACCATAATCTAACATGATAACAACCACTCATTTCTGAAGTTTGCAAAAAGTTATTTTTGCAACAAAATTATCCAGCTTTAGTTCCATACAACTAAAATGAATACTGAAAATTATTACATTAAAGTCTTATGTAAAAAGTACTTGGTAAACATGACATTTACTTCAAAACATTTTTTGTTATCAATTTTGATATATATTCATTTTGTAAAAAGTGTTCCACAAACTTGAGTACTTTCTATTAACTGAGTACACGGAGCATACCATATGTAGTCACTAGGAACACAAATCGCTATGGTCCAGGGCCGTGATTAAGAATTGATGTTTGCTAGTTGTGTAAAATTCTGTACGGTGGAGCAAGGTAATCTCATTTCGGATTGACATGGTTACAAGTTTATTTTTCAAGTGTTTTAAACTTAAATTGGACCCAATTCCAAATTTCAGCTACATTTGTATCCCCTTTCGCTCGGACATGTATGAGTTAGAATGAGAACTCTCAAGCCAAATTGGGCTTAGGTGGCAAGTGCCAACTTTTTGTATGTTCGTGCATGTATAAGTTAGAATGCATCGACATGTCGCTTGGGTAACACAAATTGGCCCCAACTCAAATTTTTTGGATTAGATTTGTGTCCGCAGGTTGCTGAGACTGTATGAGCTAGAAAACACCATATCCACAGGACGTGTATGTGCTCAAAAACTTTGAAACCAAATTGTGTAAAGCTTGAGATTGGCTCGAGCTCGAATTTCGGTCTTGTGCTTACTTGGACGTGTATGACGGCTTGAATTTCAGAGTTTGCATACCTGCGTTCGACCGTGTTAGAGTTAAAATGCATTGGTAGGTCACTTGGAGCATGAGTCAAAAATCTAGGAAACCAATTGGGTCAAAGCAGTCAACTTTTTGTGACCCAATTGGACCTAATTTTAAAAAGGTCTATACTTACTTGTTTATAAACACTTATCAAGTTCCTTATTCCATCAATGTGGGTAAAGTAATAATATATAATTTTACTTTTATTTTCTAAGTGTCTTATTGTGAAACACTACATCTCATTTACTGTACAAGAACTTTATTGTGAACATATCTTAGCTTGTTTTTCAAAGAAGCAAAGCCACAATATGACATGTATACATATACATACAAATACAATCAATCATTTCCAAAGTTTGTAAAAAGTTATTTTTCCAACAAAATTTTCCATCACTAGTTGTCTAAAGCTTATATGAAATACTGAAAATGATTACATTATAGTCTTACGTAAAAACTAAAAAGTACTTGGTAAACACAGATTACTAATCTTCAGAACATTTGATATATATTAACTCTGTAAAAAAGTGCTGCACAAACTTGATTACTTACTATTAAGTATTAACTGACTACACGGAGCATACCATATATAGTCACTAGGAACTCAAATTTCTCCGGTACAGGGTCGTGATTCGGAACTGTGGTTCTCTAGTTGTCTAAAAGTCGGTACAGTGGAGGTAGCCTCATTTTGGATCGACATGGTTATAATATATAGATTAAGTTTCTTAAGGGGTAATATATCAAATGATTTTCCGTCTAAAAAACACCTTTCATAAAGACTTATGTGCTAGTGAAAATGATATAGTTTAATTAGTAGTGGATGGGAATGCTACCACGACCTTTCAGGAACGCTACTGTACCAAAATGGGCACGGTTCGCTGGGATTGCAGGTGCTTTAGCCGTTTAGCGTTTTCTATGACTATAGCATAGTACTCTACTCTTCTTTACCTACATAAATCCAGTTACCAAGTAATAAAAAAGCAAGTAAAATTAACGAAAATACGAAGTATATAATCCATGTATAAAACTTGATAATTTGTACATGTGTATCATATCCACTGTTCTAAAAGGCTCGCAAAGGCGTGAGGCTTGGTCATGCCGCGGACGTCACGCCTCACGCTATTTATAACCTTGATCATATCATATGTAAGAAATTGCTTTATTTAAGGTTTACGTGAGCGAAAAGTAATGAAGTAGTTGTTTTGACAGCATGTTGAAGTTTAGTATTAAATCGACAAGTTTTTGTTGAGCAAAATCACGTAAATGTATAATCTTAGCTACCATGATTTGAGCAAGGTCGATCGGACTGATAAACTTTTAAGGGAAAATGAAAAATAAACAATGTTAAAAGAAAATATGTCTTGTCGTGAAAATTAATATATTTCGTTGTTGCTTAATTCGAAAGATTGTTTTGACGAGAGGTATAATTGATAGGACATCGACTTCATGCTTAACTAACAATTGAAAAGTTTTGGACTTCATTCTAGCAACTAGTGATGTGCACACACGAATTTAATAATTGTTGTAGTGTATGAATGTCTTTATCATCCAAATTGTATACGAAACAAGTAGCAAATTTTTGTGTGGTCTCATACTTGGATTGAAACCGTGACAATTGTTGAAGAGTTGGATATTCCACTATTGGATGGTTTATTCCACGTTAATTAATGAAAGCTATCTTTATTTCTTTGCCACTACAAAGCACAAATGCTTTTTTCTTAAATGTTAAAACCTAAATATGAGTAATGTTTAATTTTCAAAATACTTTTTTAAAAATTGAATTTCACTTTTTTATTTATTTCAGGATTATGTATTTGGAGGCCGTTCAATTATTATATTTTTTTTCCTTTGCCATTCATTTATTTAAATTAATTTATGTGCCACCCAAGTATGTGTTTGTTTTCGTTTATACCGATCTCGGGGCAATTTCTTGCCAGAAATTTGTACAAATTGAAGGACAAAGTTAATTTTAACATATCAAAACAATAACATTATAAATTCAAAAGTAAAACATTGGTTAATTTATCATAAATCGCTTTTGACTAAATGAAGTTGCACTTAGATAAGGAAGAATATTAATATTTTACATTTTAATAGTTTTTTGGTGTTGTTTTAATATCCTACGTTTAGTTTTATTTTCGTTGTTTCAAAGATCTTCAAAAAAAAAATATCCAAAACTGGTACCAACTAAAGCAAACACATAATTGGGTGGCTTATAGGTTAGTTTGATAAATGAGTGGCCTAAATGACAAAAGTTTTATAGTTTGATGGCTCAAAAAAAAATATCCAAAACTGGTACCAGCTAAAGCAAACACATAATTGGGTGGCTTATAGGTGAGTTTGATAAATGAGTGGCCTAAATGACAAAAGTTTTATAGTTTAATGGCCTCTCAATACATAATCTCTTTAAGTTATTTCATACAAGTTTACACAATATTGTCTTAATAAAATAGTTGCTTTAACATTGTTCCCATAGATTTTTCTATTAAAAATATGCATATGACAACTTTTTTTCAATGCAGTTTTTATTAAAGAAAAAAAAAATAATTTCTTTCTTTTTTCTTTTCTTTTGTTTTAATCCCAACATTAAGAATACATTTTTTTAATGAAAATAAATGATAAAAAAAATGTTGATTTTATTGTTGAACAAGTTTTAGATCAAAATGAGGTTAGTATAATTGTAATATTTTATTTATTAACTTTTTTCTAATCATCTATATTCATTTTTTTTTTTTTTTTGGTATTTTACATATTCATCTCAGTTTTGCTCTCAATCCTAATCCGTATTTCAATCCCAATATCGCAGCTATAAAGATGCACTCGCCTACTTTTACAACAAAAGAAAAAGATAGTGGACATATCGGAAATTTTCATGTACCATATCCATCTTTTCTACAAGATGATGAGATTATTATCTTTCTTTAATGCATAATCTTTTCTACAAGATGAGATTATTATCTTTCTTTGATGCATAATAGCTCTTAGGTGGTGTTTGAATTCGACTTAATTGATTTAATATGAAGAAAAAAAAATGAATTTATTAAATCATATAAAAACTGTTTGATTGTGACTTAATAGTAAAATATGACTGAAAATATTGAGCAATAAAACTGATGGTGTCTGCATTAAGCATCTCTTAATTAAATATGAGTTAATAAAAAGAAATTAATAAACAAGCTCTTACTTTATATAATAGAACTACTTTATTTTAAGATGCATTCCTTGTGCTAAACGTAATGCAAGCAAAAAGGGATTGATTAGTTCATAAATAATCAAATAATTAATGTGATGGTGAAAATGTCATCTAAGGACCACTCAAATGCATTTGAAAAGGATTAGTATGGATGTGAATTGCATTGAATAATAGGTTTAGAGATTGTAGTTTTCTACCTCGCGAGTCATAAACTCATAAAGAACAAGGTACGATACATTAGTCATGAAGGTTTTCCTTTCGTTCACCTTGATGTAGCCATCAATGGCAATAGATAAACTTTGAACCTCGATTTCGTTCAGACAAATACTACGTATCATGTATATTTGTTGCCACAGGAACAGAATCTTCATAATCTTTGCGACATCGGATCCTAATCTTGACATTTAAGATCTTGATCTGTTCCCATCTAGTTTTGAAACCACGCAAGTAAGCTTTTTAGAAATAAAAAAGAATCGCAAAAACTTTTCGTGAATCTACTTGCACAAGTCAATACTATAAATATTGTAAATCCTTGATTTATTACCTAATGTTGTAATGTGAGTGTCCTTCATGAGTCATGTTGCACTCTTGTTAACATCTTAGGGTGCTTGGTAGAATGTTTTTGAGGATGAGTAATGAAAAATAATGTTTGATGTTATATAATGGAATGACTCATTATCCAATAGTGGGTAATAAAACATTACTCAAAAAATTGGGAGAATGTTTTTTTCTCCCTTGTTCTTTCCCCACTATTATCATTATTTTTCATTTTTTTTTTCCGAATTTGAACCAAACACAACCTAAATAGGATGCTTCAATTTCAATATTATTAAAATAAAATGATAATGATACGTAGTAATTAGGGGTGTCATTCGGGCTGACCCGACCCGCCCGAACCCGACCCGAGTCAATTCGGGTCGGGTCAATTCGGGTTCAAAATTATATTCGGGTCAACCCGAGTTCTAAACAAGGTCGGGTTCGGGTATATATTTTTAGCCTTGACCGGACCCGAACCCGACTGACCCGGCTCAACAACACTATTACAATGTAAAAAACTCGGGTTGACCCCAAACCCGAATTGACCCGACCCGATTGACCCGACCCGAGTTGACCCGAACCCGAATTGACCCGACCCGAGTTGACCCGAGTTCTAAACAAGGTCGGGTTCGGGTATATATTTTTAAGCCTTGACCCGATTTGACCCGACCCGAGTTAACCCGAACCCGACCGGGTCAACCCGAATAACACCCCTAGTAGTAATTAGTAAGACATATTCACTCACTAATTAGAAATTTAGAATGAACTCCAAAACAAAAAAGAAAAAGAAATAATAAAAAAAAAATGCAGACAAGACATTTGAATTTTAATCGAGCTTGATCAAATAGTGGTTGTTAAAATTTTATGATTACAAAATTCTACCCAATGAAAACTTGTCAATCAGTATAATCTTTGTAGACATAAAATGCCAACCTTGATCTCTTGTTCAAATTATGCTCGAGTCAACAAATAAAAAACTTTGTTAAAAGCGAACTCGTTAAGAGCAAATCAACTATCTAACGTTTTCACGAATTCCACTATAATTTTGTCTTTGAACAAGTCAACATCCTTAATATTTAAGTCCATTTATAAATGTGTTAACTCCATGATTACCTTTAATTTTTTTAAGCAAACACATTTATAACTTTTTATGAAATTATCATGGAGTTTGTACACGTGCAAACAAGAGGTTTAAATATGAATCAAACTTAATGCAATATAATTTAATAAAAAAAAAGTTTAATATTTCATCTATGGTTTTTGATATATGTTGTGTATTTTATTAAAAGTAAAAGTAATTATTGTTTATTCAAATTTTTTTAAAAGTAAAATACATCATTTGTCCCTGAACTTGTACCAAAAATACACCATTAGTCCTGATTTCAAATTAAGTTTACCATCCATCTCTCACATCTCTATTTTGCATCATCAATAGTCCTATTGACTAACTGTCGTTAGTCAATGGCTGGCACAACCCTCACGTGCCTTTCACGTGAGGGCATTTTGGCCATTTCAAGATCGCCTTTTTTTTTACTCCTACTCAACACAATGAATTTTTCAGTCCATACTTCAACAAAATACATACATGAACACAAATTTGTGTAACACGTACACACACATCACTACTTCTACAAACTTAAACACAAGTTAAAACCCGTTTCATTTAAACCCAAACTAACAAAGTAAATTTGTCCCGATATCACACATAGAACTTGAAATAAGCAGTTTTCGGCGAGGCAACAGTAGTTTCCAGCGAGACAGCAACAGATTTTGGCTACGCGGCAGCAGATTTCGGCGAGGCAATATGTTGGGTATTCCAAATAAGAAACATCACAAACAAAAATCAAATCCAACCTAAACACCAATCTCACATGATCTCTATTTTCACCCATATCCATTGAAGATACTATCTCCACACAAAAAAAAATACAAGTACCAATAATTCATAGAATTTTTCATATCCTTTTTAAGTCAGCTATATACCACCAATAATTTTGATTTATTTATTACCCAAATCATACCCTACACATCTCCCTATGTATTTTACAATCTTTGTACAATGGTTTGATTTTGTATAACAAATAAATCAAACATCATATCTATAATTTTTTTTCCCACAAAACCCAAAACTGGAATGAGGGCAGTATTTGTTGGGTTGCTAAGAGTAGTGGTGATGACGTGTGGGTGTGGATCGTGGTTGGTAGTGGCGGGTGATAGAGGCGACTTAGGCAGCTATTAGTGGTGGTGGGGTGATGGTGGTGATGTGGGTGGCGTATGATAGTGGGGACGTGGGTAGCATATGGTGGTGGCGGAAGGTGTGGGTATGAATGGTGATGGATGGTCACTTTAGGGAGAGATCAAGAGTAGATGTTTAAAGAGATATAGAGAGTTAAAAAAAAAAAAAAAAAAAAAAAAAAAAAAACTCTATACTTTGGCGACTTAGAACCCTAATTGCCCATCGTTGTTTTCATCCAACTCGTCTTATTTACCAATCTGTAACTGATAGTGGTAAACATTCTTGTTTATTCATTATCTTGGTTCAGTTGTTGATTAAGATCTTAGGGTTTGGTGAAATTGATTTTTAGGGTTTCATAGTGGTTTTTAATCCTTACAGATTGATTTAATCATCCTTGCCTAACAATTCACTATCAGTCATGTGAAGTGTTTTTGTGGTGTTGAATAAAAACCCTAATTACTTAGGGTTTTCTCTGCGTGTTGAAGACCAAATGCTATTGTATATTCTTTTTTTATGTGTTCTTATGAGGTTAATATGAAAACTGGGTTCTTGGATTCGGGAGGGGGTGGAAAAAAGAATAAGAGTATAAACCTAGTTTGGCCGATCAAACTAGGGAAAAAAGTGATCTATTGCTGAGCAGTGTTGCTGCACGTTCCAGAAACATGGAGGGTAAGACTTCTTTGTATGCTGAATTACCAGTTCAGCCTAACTGTAACCCCAAGTTTGATGCTAAAGGTGTGTCGACTTCGTCTTTAAATGCGATTGGTATAGACGAGACTTTTGTTTCAGCAACAGTGGACAAAGAACTTGTTAGTGTAGCTGTTGTTACTAGTGATGGTGGGGTTAACTTAGCCCTATATGTTGATGAGGCTGGGAATGTGACAATTGGTGTAAACGTGGAAGAGGAGTTACATTCTGAATATGTGAATGCTAGGTGCAGTGGTGAAGATCTCTCTACTAAACCTAGTTATATTATTGATGCTTCTCTCACGCGTGGTAAGGTTGCATATGGAAATTCTAATGATGTTCATGTAAGTGATCTTGATGCTAAAATCAGTGATATGGAACGTCAATTAATTGATGGTAAGTTAGTGTTCGTTGACGGTAATGGGGTCCCGTTATCATGGAACCAAGGCTTCAATAGGGTTGATGGTGATGATCAAGGAACTGGTAAGGATTTAAAACGTACACTTTTAATGGGTCATTTAAGCCCTTAATCGACCACTTTTATATTCGTTACTGCTTAATTTCGTTCCTTTTCACTTTTTAGGTATCTTGGAAGCAAAATGCTGGAATGATGCATATTTGGACGAAAATGAATGAATATATGAAAAAAAATGGCTAAGTCAAGATCGAAGACACTCAAGCTGCTAAAACTGAAGCTGGCGGCGTACCAACTAAAGGGCGACGCCGTCCCCCTCTACAAATTTGATAATAGATACACCTGGCGGCTCAGTAGACTTTGCTCAATTACACCTGACGGCGTCAGGATTTGAAGAGGAAGGGCGTCACTAAGACTTTTCATCTCAGATGGCCCAGATCCAGAATCAGACGACGTCCCTACTGAAGCCCGACGGCGTCACAACTACAACGTGACGCCGTCCCATTGATAACTTGGCCAAGAAGAAAACCCTAATGACAGCGATCTGACGGCGTCCCACATATAAGGCGACGCCGTCGCAAGAAAATCTATATATATAATTCGATTTTTCAGTTTTTAAGGAGGTTTAGTCACATTCTCTAATATTTGGAACATCCTTTAAGAGAATGACTAAGTTGAATGAACGGATGATCGATGGTTTAGTCACATTCTCTAATGAAGTTGAGGATTTTGTCTATCAAATGCCTCGTACGCACCCTAGGTTTAAGCACAAAGATATAGAGGCATGCAATAGGATGGCTCTCATTCCGATACTTAGTGAAAGAGACAAATAACGGGGACTTAGGCATACTTATGAAAAAAATGAAAGGTACTATAAAAAATGCCTAGAGTTAGGAGATGAGTACAAGAAAAGCGAGAGAACATTGGAATGGCTTAGATATGGGCACGTAAGCGTGTACGAGACAACGTAGGAGCACGACTTTGAGTCTAATTGACAAGACTCATAAATAAAGAAAATCGCTTCATGGGAGGCAGCCCATGCTTAATTGTTTGCTTGTTTGTGTGTCATCCTCTTTTTCATTGTTGTTTATTCTCATGTTTGAATTTGTGAAAATGCTTTATTTTGTCTTTAACCTCGTCTTAATTACATATAAAGGTATTTTACAAAAAAGATAAGTGTAGGGAAGATTACACACGCTTTTAAAAGAATGTGAACATGAGAATTACAACTATTGAAATTGATGTATATGTGTGTTTGCTAGAGTCAAATGCTTGTATCGAGTCATAATGGATGTTTTGCAGGAATTTTTCCAGATTCTAAAGATGTAATTTTTCCAGGAAAACGCAGCAGACCAGTTTCTGTCAGGACAACCTGGTGGCGTCAGGATTAGAACCTGACGATGTCAGGTCGAGCAGAAACAGCTTATACAATTTTCTCGTTTTCTGTGCTATTTATAAATTTTTGAAAATTCTCATGTCTTAATTTTCTAGAAAATCTGCAAACATCCATTCCACAAGCATTATATCCTAGTGTAGTTGTGTCATATATAGTTTTACTGCCGATTTTAAGCGAAGGTTTCGTCTGTTTTCTTAAAGTGTGCAGGTTATATTTGGCAAGAAGAAGAAACTCAACATTGGATGGAGCTTATCACGTATACAATCTTCTTGAGAAAGAATTTAACCACTACTTCACACGGATCCTACCGAGCTAATCAAGGGAGTATTAGTTTCTTTCTCTTTTACTTACATTCCTTTATCATAACTTTGATACTTTCGGGGAACATTGGGGACAATGTTCAGTTTAAGTGTAGGGAGGGAGAATAAAACGGGAACTTAGAAACTATGCTTATCTTTGATTATTTGTCTTGTCCTAGTTCATTTGTGTAATAAGCTATGAGAAATGTTTGTTAGGGCAATTTTCGCACCAAATATAATTTTTTTTATGACATATACGAGCAAAAACTTTAGTCTTAATAAAGCGTCTCATGGATAGGAGTTATATGACTAGCACAAAAACCGTTTACCACTCAAATTCCACCCCAAAAATGTGAGGTTCGCCCCTAGATCTTTAGGAATAAAAGCATTCACCTTTAATGCTTAGAGAGTGTACCGGTAGTATAATAGATTCTAGAACTTGTTTTGTGTTGCATTCCGAGATCGCTAGTGAGACTACATTTGTGTAGTTAGGAATAACTAATTGATAAGAGGCATTAGAATAACCCTTATTTGAAACCCGTATTACAATTACTTCTTCCACATCGGTCGAGTAATTACCCCACACCCTTGCGATGTACTCATCTTTAATACATGATATGACGATACCCCTAGTTAACCCCTCAGAACCTATCGTTTTCGCGGTTCTCGTGATGTTTTGGTTTTCCGGAATATCAATGAAGAGCATTGTTTACAATCCACCCCCAAATGTACACCCAAATCATCTTAGCCTACCTTGTATGCACTTACCTTTAGTGCATTATTGTTATCATACTAAACCCTTAGTTCAATTATCTAGTTACTTGCATGGTTGCTAAGTCGAGTCATATCTTTTGTCCACAGTTTTTGGATGATTGGGACTCATGGGCAAAATTAATATTTTATGGAGTGACGGGAAATAACGTTAAATTCAAATTCCCTTTATTTACGTAATTAAATACTCCAAGTGTTTTGATCTTTTCAAATCGGGTAAAATTAGTGTTAGAGTAATAAAAAACTCAAGTGTAGGGATGCTCCTATAAATCCCTTATATTTCGATGTTATCTTAGAGGATGGTAGAGTAAAAGTGTATGCAATAAAAAAAAATCGAAAAATAGAGTGTTGAAAAAAAAATGAAGAAAAAACATATGGGCTACCATCCTACATCTATCTTTGTGTTTATGTTTTTCAAATTTATGTATGTTTGTTTGAAGTTATCTAGAGTTTAGTGAATCGAGTCTTGGCTTAGCAACGCCACGCTTTTCATGCTTGTAACATAAGATTTTTGACTTGCCACCACTAAATCGCCTATCCAACCAAACCCTTTGTTTCCATATCGTAAGCCTAACATTACAACCCTTTAAAATACCTCTTAGATAGTTGTTCCTAGGTGCTTACACCAAAACGGTGGAGGTTTGATCCAGTCTCAAGCCTTTGGTAATCTATGTACTATGACCAGGTAATTAGTGTTTATCTTCCATTTCCATTTACTATATTTCATATACACCCGGGAGATGAGAGAATCCAAACATCCCTTGTGAGGTGCTAGTATATAATTTATGTGCTTGTTATGACTATCGTTGTGCTTTTACTTGTTGTGAATTATGGTAAACCAATACTTCATGCCCCCTAACTTATAAATCGATTGGCCAAAAGCACATTTGCTTGAGGACAAGCAAATACCAAGTTTAGGGATATTTGATAAGGATTTAAAACGTACACTTTTAAGGGGTCATTTAAGCCCTTAATCGACCACTTTTATATTCGTTACTGCTTAATTTCGTTTCTTTTCACTTTTTTGTTCTCTTGGAATCAAAATGCTGGAATGATGCATATTTGGACGAAAATGAATGAATATATGAAGAAAATAGCTAAGTCAAGATCGAAGACACTCAAGCTGCTAAAACTTAAGCTGACGGTGTCCCAACTAAAGGGCGACGCCGTCCCCCTCTACAGATTTGATAATAGATACACCTGACGGCTCGATAGACTTTTTGCTCAATTACACCTGACGGCGTCAGGCTTTGAAGAGGAAGGGCGTCACTAAGACTTTTTATCTCAGACGGCCCAGATCCAGAATCAGACGACGTCCGTACTGAAGCCCGACGGCGTCACAACTACAACGTGACGCCGTCCCATCTATAAATTGGCCAAGACGAAAACCCTAATGACGACAATCTAACGGCGTCCCACCTATAAGGCGACACCGTCGCAAGTGTAAATCTATGTATAGAATTTGATTTTTCAGTTTTTAAGGAGGTAGACATGTGGAGTAAAAACCCTAAACGTTTGTAGTCTGACTTGGACAGTATCTTAGGGTCCCAAACCCTATTTTACACATCAAGATAAGTGTTGTATTCCATTAGTATCATTATGTCTTCCATTGAATGTGTGTATGCTTGCTTGTTTAACATGTCCGACTAAATTTCTTGTGTGTTTGCTTAGATCTATGAAACCTAGTTGTTAATTATTGATTGGTTGTCTCTTATCTTAATTGTAAATGGATTAGGAGTGTACTAGGCTATCGTTGTGTTTAAATGCTTGAGTAATCTTTGTGAACATTAGTTTATGAAACACTTAGCGGATTTCGTAGTCTAAACATCCAAAGATAACCTTTAGGTTAGTTTATGAAACATCTAGCGGATTTCGTAGGCAATAACCTTAAGGTATTCTCAAAGAGTTAGGGCATAAGCATTCCCTACGACCTTAGAAAACACAACACGTTAAGAATAATGATGTGACAATTTAACCAACAATAAAAGATAACCAGGGAGTAATAGTATATGGGTAAACACATTTTTAATCATCATACGAGCACACATAAAAAAGACTTAGCTACCTGTAGTATTAGATAATTAGAATAGTAGAAGTAATCGGTAGAAGTACCACCCCCAAACCAATTGCCCCGAGATTTTACCCTTAGCTTTCTATAAAAACATATAAAAGATTAAAAAGAATCATCCTCAACCCCAACTTTAGCGTAGTACACTTCTTGCTAGCATTCCTATTCTCCTAGAGAACGATATCAATACCCGAGGCTTACCAATACTACACTACAACGATTAGGTTCACTGCCTAGGGTGTTGAAAAACTTCCTTGACGAAAAGGAAGTTCCTTTGACCCCGAACGGGCTTTGTACGTGCATCAAGAACCAAGGCGTCTACGTCTAATAATTGCAACAAGAATATGAGTGTTGTTTTCGGTGGTGGTGAGGTTTTAGACCCATCTGTTGGCCCCTCGACATTTGCTTCTAAGGTCGGTTCTGTACATTCTCCAAAGGCTAACTTTCGGAAAATAGAAGAGCAGATACCTAAAGATGCGGATTATGATGTTGGTCTTCCTATAATTCGGTCCTTGAGGTAAATAAGAGGTTGAATAAATTGCTTTATGGGTACTTTATTGGTGAACGACTACCTTTCCCCATTGTTGACTGGTTTGTGCGCAACAATTGAAAATTTTTGGTATTGTGAAAGCTACAATGAATGCGAATGGTTTTTTCTTCTTTAAATTCTCGACTATTGAGGGTTCTGAATTTGTTCTTCGAGATGATCCTTGGATGATTCGTGGCATTCCCATTTTTCTCAACAAGTGGTCTCCCTCGGTGAGTCTGCTCAAGGAAGATTTGTCTTGTGTTCTGGTGTGGGTGAAATTCCACGACGTTCCTTTAGTTTCTTATACATCAGATGGGCTAAGTTTGATTGCTTCAAATATTGGTACTCCTATGTTGCTTGATTCTTATACAAATACCATGTGCACGAACTCATGGGGGCGGAGCAGCTATAAGAGAGCTTTGATTGAAATTGATGCATCAAATGAGCTTAAGAACAATTTGGTTTTGGTTGTTCCAAAGCTTAATGGGAGTGGGTATACCAAGGATATTATTAGTATTGAGTATGAGTGGAAACCCCCTATATGTAGCAATTGTTTGCTTTTTGGTCATGTTAATGATGATTGTTCTAAAGCTACACCTAAAGGTGTAGCTAGTGCAACAGATAAATGTAAAGGTCCTACTTCAGGTGTTACTAAGGGAACATCGAATGATGGTTTTACTATTATCAAGTGGAAAGGTTCTCAAGCCAATGGATTATCTTTGAATAAGAAAGTTGAGTATAGGCCGGTGGCAAAGCAACAAACTGCTAACAAGACGACTAGCCAAACTGATAAAACTGACGTGGCGTCTGCTTCTAAACAACCCCCTAAGGTTAGTAATGTGGTTATTCACACGCCTTTGATGCTCTTGATAAAATTGATGAGTCTATAATAGAGAGTGTTATTCCAAGTGGGGTGGGTAATGCAAGCAACATGAATATTGTGTCTACTGTTGAAGAAGTTCATAGGGACTTTGGGTAATTTGGAAAATGATGATGATGATGAGGTTCTTGAAGTTGTTAATTAAACTTCTAGTTATATGACGAATGTTGGGGGTTAGGTCCCAGAACATGGTAAGATAATCAAAGCAGCAACAATACCACTATGTGGTTACCGGATATCACTTGGAATCGTGTGATCACTTTCCAAAGTAAACTATTCGACCCTAATGCCTGGGTTACAAGAATATCTACTTGGGATAAGACCAAATGTAGTTATAGAATTAGGCACAATTCAATAACCCTTTTGCTTAGAAGTGTTAATCGTTTTCTCTCTATCTTCATGCATGATCAGATCTCCTATTTATAGGAAATTACTCTTAGCTAGTCAAATGAAATTATGAGAATTAATCGGCCCATTAATAGCCTCATAATTATCCCCATTATAGCCTTTAGTGGTTACATGACCAATTAAACGTGGTCATTAAGCAGTTGAAACTGCCACTTGAATAGGTCAAAGCCCGTTACAAGCAGTTTCCTACCACTAGCAGTACTTTCATAACACTAGCAGTGGAAACATAGCACTAGCAGTGGAAACACTGCCTATCATTACCAACTTAACACTAGCAGTGGAAACTTAGTACCATCAGTGCTAACCACAAAAAGAGTCAGGTGTTCAGGGACCTTGTGGGTGTACACTCCGTACCTCCTGACCCATTACCAGGTGTGAACTAATCCTTAAAGTGCACTAAATTTTCCAACAATCCTCCCCAAATTTAGTTCACTTCCTTTGCATGAAAAACAAACATCAAACAAAACAAGTGCATAAACGAAAATATCATGAGGATTGAATTTCCATCTTAGTACATTACACGTTCAAGTATTCGAGAATCAGGGTGTTCTAAGAATTGAACCCTTCAACCCATTTGAATACCTAAAGGTAAAATACACACAAGTTTTCAAACACTTAACAGCTCGTGACACTATACAAGCCATGTGTCCATATCCAAATTCATAAATGTTGTAAAAGCTAAAAGTCCAAAAGCTTCCTGAAGCGGCAAAACTTCAACATTTACATAGGTGGTTCCTCTTTATTCATGCTCCTGCCAAGCACTTTTCAAAGAAAATTAACCATTAAGAAGTAAAGACTTCATCCTCCTTTCAGCAGGTTCTGAGCATAAGCTTGGGATGTAAATAAAACATGTGCTCCAGTCCACTGAATGTTCAGATTTCCACATTGAACTCAGCTCCCAAGTTTCCTCAGGAGGGAGTTGGGTGTCCTAGCATTCTGTAACGCCCCGACCCGCCAAGGGTAAAGGAATCACAAGTAATGGTGTCATATCAAAGCAAAACATTCATAACCAAAAGAAAGTCTTAACATAAATGCGGAAAATAATCCAAGTCAAAAGACTTCAATACATAGGTCCCAGCGGAAGCATAATAAACTTCAAACATAATATCCAAAAAAATAAGTCTAAATGGTATCATAAGGAAATCAAAGCTAAATCTCTAAGGTAAGTCCACTCAAGCACTCATCCCAAAGCAACCCAGCCTCAAATGCTTAGATACCTGCCGCGGAAGAAAAGAAAAGTGCGGCTGAGCTTCAAAAGCCCAGTGAACAGATATGAAAGCAAAAGCTAATACTAAACGATAACGGATATGAAATAAAGTAAATGAGCTATACAAAATCTTTATCATTTTCAAAGCATAAATCATAATTTCAAAAGAAGTTTATAGTCAACTACCACGAGCCCAGAACTTATATCAGATCACATTCATATTCACACAAGGCAACATTTTGTAGGGGAGACCTACCAGAGTTATGAAGGACGTGCACGCACGCAGCATCAATCATCAGATAACATATAACATATAACAGATAACAGATCTAGGATGCATCCATACGCCCCTTCCTACATATTCACAAATATGCTTCACCATCCAGAGACGTGGCAGAACATCACTCTACTGCCCTAGAGTCATATCAGAGGTGCATCACTGATACGGACATGGAACCCCCATGACTAGTTAAATATTTGGCTCGGGTGTCAAACTATCTTAGGTCAAATCAGAATGTCATAACTGACACAGATCATATTTTATCAGAAAATCATTCATGTTTCCAAAATCATAGTTTTCATATCAATCAGTTCAAAATCAGATGTTTCATAATTCAGAAATCAAAGTTCAGATAAGCAATAGCTCAAACAGAAATCAGATTTGGGATTCATAGCAAAGGCTTAGGAAAACCTAATACGAAAGAAAACATTAAGAGAAACCTTTACTGAAAAGGTCAGAATATATGTACCTTATTCCAACGCAAAGATCGAAAAGCAGAAAGACGAAAACAAAGGATTACTCCCTCTTCACAGAACCTATAGACATTAACGGTCGTCCACGTTATTAATGATTCCATAATCGTCAAAATGATCTTTTAATATTTAGTATCCATAATTAGTAATCTTTATACTTTAGGGTTTTATTAATGAGTCTTAAGTATTTTATAATCAATGTTGTAGATTAGGGTTTGTTATATCATTTATTAAAGTCCATCTTTAAATGTGAAAATAGTTTTATAAGTTATAACTCACACATGAAATAACACTTACTATATTTAGTTCAAACCCTAATATACTCTCATTTACGTTCTAGGGTTTCTTACTCTTTAATATCTCATTAATATGTATTCATTTTACATGTTACGTCTTAATAATTCTCCACTTAACCTAATACGTAATTAATAACCTTCTTTACGTTTACCCTTATCATACACGTTTATGATTTCATGTGAACATACATTATTAGGGTTTAGTATACTTCATACGCTTTACTCATAAAACTAGGGTTTTATATTTACGTAACCTTTATTTATTAATTACATGTCTAAATCTCATGTACACTTATTTAGCTCACTTAGGGTTTCGGCTAGCATGTTTTATCCAAGTCCTAGCTCATCTAAACGTTACATATTCAAGTTACATGTTTTAAACCTCATTCGAAAACTCATGCATGCCTCGTCTCACTTCATGCATGTCTCGGCTCACCTTAACTCAACATATACATGACCCGATTCAATATTACTTATCACTATACACGTTCCTTATTAATTATACGCTTAATATAAATTAGGGTTTCTAGTTTTTCTTGGTTACCACCTCTCGGCCCCAAAACAAAAGAAAAGAAACGCGACAAATCAATTATATCTCAACATATACATGCAAGGTATGTTAAAAGAAGATGAATAAACGTTATACCTTAGCTTGAATAAGAAAAATCGACTCCAAGGGTGTTTGGGAAGCTCTCGGCCGAACAAAAGAAAAAGAAAAGGAGAGGCAAAACTAGGGTTCCAATTAAGTGATTATATGTTGTATTTATAGTTATAGAATTTGAGTTAGATTAGGAAAGTGTTTGGGTTTGGGTTGGCTTGGGTCCAACCGAATACACACACACAAACAATATGGGCTTCGGCCCCCTCCTCCTTGGCTCACACGAACACAACAAACACCCCTCTTGGGCTTAGGCTTGGCGCAAAACAAAATAAAAGACACGAGTCCAATAAACAAACGGCCCAACTTCTTAGCGAATCATTTACTTCCTTCGTCGTACCAAAGTCGTTCACGAAATTATACTCGTTAAGTTTTTATTTATTTAGGTTTTTAATTTCCGTACTTTATTATAAACGTATTTTACATATTTTATTATTCTTGGTTCCAAGGGTATTTTAGTCTTTATATAGGTTTTAGATTTTTCGGGTTTTACAACTCTTCCCCTCTAAAAAAAAAATTTTCGTCCTCGAAAATTGAAACGAAACGAAAACGATAACGAAACAAGAACATACCGAATTATTCAAAGAAATGAGGATAACTAGCTCGCATCGACTCTTCGGTCTCCCAAGTAGCCTCACGCTCTGGGTGATTTTTCCAAAGAATCTTAACGAACGGAATAACTTTACTTCTCATAACTCTTTCTTGTCTTTCCAAAATAGCTTCTGGTTCTTCAGGCAAAGACATATCGGATCGAATCTGATCAAACGGATACGAAGCAACGTGTAATGGATGATAATTGTATCCTCTTAGGAGAGATACATGGAACACATCATGAACATGCGATAACTGAGGCGGAAGTGCTAATCGATACGAAACTTCTCCTATACGTTCCAGAATTTCAAACGGACCAATGAATCGAGGACTAAGCTTGCCCTTGATTCCAAAACGTTTCACACCTCTAAACGGCGAGACCTTCAAAAACACACGATCACCAACTCGAAATTCTAAATCACGACGATGCTTGTCGGCATAGCTTTTCTGACGAGACCTAGCCTCCTTCAACTTCTCTCTAGCAACAGCTACTTTCTCATTAGTGATCTCAATCATTTCCGGTCCTTCAATTAGACGTTCACCTACTTCATCCCAACAAGTAGGTGATCTACATTTCCTTCCATAAAGAAGTTCAAACGGTGCTGCCTTAATACTAGCATGCCAACTGTTATTGTATGCAAACTCTACCAAACACAAATATTCATCCCAACTGCCAGTCCATTCCAAAGCACAAGCCCTTAGCATGTCCTCTAAAGTCTGAATAGTCCTCTCTGACTGACCATCTGTTTGAGGATGAAAAGCCGTACTAAAATTAAGTCGAGTACCCCAAGCTTTCTGCAAACCCTTCCAGAAACGAGAAGTAAAACGCGGATCCCTATCTGACACAATAGCCGTCGGAGTACCATGAAGTCTAACTATCTCTTGCTGAAAAATCTCTGACAATCTGCCGATACCATAATCCTTCCTGATTGGTAAGAAATGAGCAGATTTAGTTAGTCGATCAACAACCACCCAAATCGCATCATGCTTCTTCTTAGTAAGAGGTAGTCCAGTCACAAAGTCCATAGATATCTTATCCCACTTCCATGTCGGAATATCCAATGGTTGTAACAGTCCACTAGCTCTTTGATGTTCGATCTTCACTTGCTGACAAATCATACACTTCGACACAAATGTCGCTACATCTTGCTTCATGCCGTTCCACCAGAAATACTGTTTCAAATCCCTATACATCTTGGTAGATCCAGGATGAATAGTGAAAGGAGAACTATGAGCTTCAGTCATAACTTTCTCACGAAGTACCTGATCATTTGGAACGCAAAGCCTATCTTCATACCATACAATCCCATCGTTATCAACCTTAAACTCCGTCCGCTTACCTTCTTCAACATTTTGAGCTACGGCCCACAACTCGCCGTCATCTTTCTGAGCTTCCTTAATTTGCAGTATAAGGTTCGACTCCACCTTCATACTAGCCCAGTATCCATCAGAACCTCGTACGCACAACTCAACATCCAAACGTTCTAAGTCACGAATAATCCTAGGCTCAATCTCAATACTTGAAATCATACCTGATTTCCGACTAAGTGCGTCAGCAACTACATTAGCCTTACCAGGATGATACTGAATGTTAGTGTCATAATCCTTAAGAAGTTCTAACCATCTTCTTTGTCTCATATTGAGTTCCTTTTGAGTGAAAATATACTTGAGACTCTTATGGTCGGTGAAAATATCACACGTCTCTCCATACAAGTAATGTCTCTAGATCTTCAACGCAAAAACCACAGCAGCTAACTCAAGATCATGAGTTGGGTAATTCTCCTCATAAGGTTTCAGTTGTCTTGAAGCGTAAGCTATCACCTTACCATGTTGCATCAAGACACAGCCCAATCCTTTCTTAGACGCATCGCTATAGATTTGATATCCTCCAGAACCAGATGGAAGAGTCAAAATAGGAGCGGAAACCAATCTCCGTTTCAACTCTTCAAAACTCTTTTCTCTATCATCCGTCCATACAAACTTTTCACCTTTCCTCATCAATTGGGTTAACGGCAAAGCTAAACGAGAGAAACCTTCAACAAAACGTCGATAATATCCAGCAAGTCCTAGAAAACTCCTGACCTCAGTCACTGTCGTAGGTCTTGGCCACTTAGTGATAGCCTCAACCTTAGACGGATCCATGGTTATACCATCAGCTGATACGATATGACCAAGGAAAGCGACTTGTCCTAACCAAAATTCACACTTCGAGAATTTGGCGTACAACTTCTTCTTCCTCAAAATCTCCAACACTATCCGGAGATGTTGCTCATGCTCTTCTTCAGACTTTGAGTACACCAAAATGTCGTCGATGAAAACAATAACGAACTTGTCGAGGAACTCATGGAAAACACGATTCATCAAGTCCATACACACAGCAGGCGCATTCGTCAAACCAAAAGGCATAACGAGAAACTCATAATGACCATATCTGGTACGAAACGCGGTCTTAGGAACATCTTGCTCCTTCACACGTAACTGATGATAACCAGACCTCAGATCAATCTTAGAAAAGAACTTGGCTCCTTGCAGTTGATCAAACAAATCGTCTATGCGCGGAAGAGGATAACGGTTCCGAATAGTAATACGGTTGAGTTCACGGTAGTCGATACACAGACGCATACTTTCATCCTTCTTCTTCACAAACAATACAGGTGCACCCCATGGAGAAACACTAGGTCGAATGAATCCATTATCTATCATCTCTTGCAGTTGTTCCTTCAACTCCTTCAGTTCTACAGGTGCCATACGATACGGAGCTTTCGAAATCGGTTTAGCACCAGGAATCAACTCAATGCTAAACTCAACTTCTCGAGCTGGAGGAAGTCCAGGGAGTTCATCGGGAAAAACGTCGGTGAATTCACAAACAACGGAAAGATTTTCAATGTTAGGACTCTCCAAAGATGTGTCCTTAACAGATGCCAGAAAACCTTGACACCCATGAGCAATCATGGTCCGTGCCTTCATAGCAGAAATGAACTTAACATATTTGAGTGGTTTAGAACCATAATAAACGAATTTAGGATGTTTTACGTCTCCAAAGATCACAGTTCTAGCATAGCAGTCGATGGAAGCTCTATGATAAGCCAACCAATCCATGCCTAGAATGATATCAAAGTCGACCATATCGAGAGGATACAGATGTGCATGGCGAATACGATCATCAAAACGAAGAGGACACTTAACGTATTTATGATCAATGATCATGTGACTTTTCATAGGTGTAGATATCGATAAGTGATTCGTTAGTGGTTGTGGTTTCATATTTAGTTTCTTAGCACATGTGACAGATATGATGGAGTGTGTGGCGCCGGTGTCAAATAAAACGAAGACAGAATAATCATCAATGAAAAGAGTTCCCGTAATGGTACCTGAAGTATGCTCCGCCTGATTCCGAGTAGTAGCATAGACACGTCCAGTAGTAGGTGGCGGCTTGGTATAGTTTCCAGGAATCGCCGGGTTCCTCTTAGGGCAATCTTTGATCTTGTGAGTAGTAGATCCACAAGAGAAACATCCACCAGTGGCCTTGAAACACGGTCCCGGATGAGCCTTTCCACAAGTAGTACAGATAGGTGGGGGAGGCAAAACTTCAGCTGTCCTTTGCTGACCAGAAGATCCTGAAGCACGACCCTGATTCGATCCTCGAGTCGACTGATCTTTGTTGTAACGCTGGTTATTGTTACCCTGATTCTGACGATCATTTCCATTCTTACCAGCAGCTCTGTTATCCTGACCCCTCGCCTCAGGGCGCTTAGAGTCCACATTCCTTCCCGACTGACCCCGCTGATCATAACTCTTATCCCCTTGTCCTCTTGAATCATAACTCCTGCCAGTATTTCCCTTATACTCATTACTTTGAGTCCTACCTTGAATCCGATCACCATCGCGATTACGCTTGTTGTAACCTGAACCCTCATGAAAGATCTCAATGTTACGAGCTGCATCATTGCAGGCCGACACATCCTCATAGTCAGTGTTAAGCAGTCGGTCCAACACCCACTTCTTCAGTCCCCATTTGAAATGCTTAGCTTGGCGCCTACCATCTCCAGCAATTGCTCCAACAAAGCTTACCAACCTCATAAATCTACTCATGTACTCGTTGGAGTTCTCATTATCAAACTGGTAGATCGCCTGATAATCCCTCTCATACCTTTGCTGTTCAGCATCAGGGAAGTGACGGTTATAGAAGATAGTCCGAAACTCCGCCCAAGTACAAGTAACAGCGAAAGCATCTCCTCCTCGTGCTTGTTTCAATGCTTTCCACCAATTCAAAGCATCACCTTCCAATTTGAATGCAGCTAAACGAGTCTTAAATCCATCTCCACAACCCAGTACTTCAAACAGCTTCTCAACATGAGTGATCCAGTCCTCAGCTTCAGTGGGAGTAGCAGCAGTGCTAAACGAAAGAGGCTTGAGCTTACCGAAACGCTCGAGCCAAGTATGTATGCCGACGGGTTGAGCACCTCCACCGCTTCCCGAAGGTTCACCAGTCTGATTCCGAATGTTGTTGATCACCTGTTCCATCATCTCAGGTGTAGTCAAACCAGGGAAAAGAGAATTGAGAGCATTCGCAATCGCAGCATCCATGTTAACAGCATCATCGTCTCCATCCGCGCCACCAGTAGTACGAGTTCGAACCATCTAAACGATATTCAAACGATTAGCAAAACGAACAAAGATGAGATACGAAATGGAAGTTCGCAGAAGGAAACCTAAGTCTACCCAATCCTCACAGGTCAAATCTTAATTCTAAGGGATAACTTAAGGTTCTTATGTTCACAGGTCCTGACTACAAGTCGTAAACCTGGGCTCTGAAACCATAAATTGAAACGCCCCGACCCGCCAAGGGTAAAGGAATCACAAGTAATGGTGTCATATCAAAGCAAAACATTCATAACCAAAAGAAAGTCTTAACATAAATGCGGAAAATAATCCAAGTCAAAAGACTTCAATACATAGGTCCCAGCGGAAGCATAATAAACTTCAAACATAATATCCAAAAAAATAAGTCTAAATGGTATCATAAGGAAATCAAAGCTAAATCTCTAAGGTAAGTCCACTCAAGCACTCATCCCAAAGCAACCCAGCCTCAAATGCTTAGATACCTGCCGCGGAAGAAAAGAAAAGTGCGGCTGAGCTTCAAAAGCCCAGTGAACAGATATGAAAGCAAAAGCTAATACTAAACGATAACGGATATGAAATAAAGTAAATGAGCTATACAAAATCTTTATCATTTTCAAAGCATAAATCATAATTTCAAAAGAAGTTTATAGTCAACTACCACGAGCCCAGAACTTATATCAGATCACATTCATATTCACACAAGGCAACATTTTGTAGGGGAGACCTACCAGAGTTATGAAGGACGTGCACGCACGCAGCATCAATCATCAGATAACATATAACATATAACAGATAACAGATCTAGGATGCATCCATACGCCCCTTCCTACATATTCACAAATATGCTTCACCATCCAGAGACGTGGCAGAACATCACTCTACTGCCCTAGAGTCATATCAGAGGTGCATCACTGATACGGACATGGAACCCCCATGACTAGTTAAATATTTGGCTCGGGTGTCAAACTATCTTAGGTCAAATCAGAATGTCATAACTGACACAGATCATATTTTATCAGAAAATCATTCATGTTTCCAAAATCATAGTTTTCATATCAATCAGTTCAAAATCAGATGTTTCATAATTCAGAAATCAAAGTTCAGATAAGCAATAGCTCAAACAGAAATCAGATTTGGGATTCATAGCAAAGGCTTAGGAAAACCTAATACGAAAGAAAACATTAAGAGAAACCTTTACTGAAAAGGTCAGAATATATGTACCTTATTCCAACGCAAAGATCGAAAAGCAGAAAGACGAAAACAAAGGATTACTCCCTCTTCACAGAACCTATAGACATTAACGGTCGTCCACGTTATTAATGATTCCATAATCGTCAAAATGATCTTTTAATATTTAGTATCCATAATTAGTAATCTTTATACTTTAGGGTTTTATTAATGAGTCTTAAGTATTTTATAATCAATGTTGTAGATTAGGGTTTGTTATATCATTTATTAAAGTCCATCTTTAAATGTGAAAATAGTTTTATAAGTTATAACTCACACATGAAATAACACTTACTATATTTAGTTCAAACCCTAATATACTCTCATTTACGTTCTAGGGTTTCTTACTCTTTAATATCTCATTAATATGTATTCATTTTACATGTTACGTCTTAATAATTCTCCACTTAACCTAATACGTAATTAATAACCTTCTTTACGTTTACCCTTATCATACACGTTTATGATTTCATGTGAACATACATTATTAGGGTTTAGTATACTTCATACGCTTTACTCATAAAACTAGGGTTTTATATTTACGTAACCTTTATTTATTAATTACATGTCTAAATCTCATGTACACTTATTTAGCTCACTTAGGGTTTCGGCTAGCATGTTTTATCCAAGTCCTAGCTCATCTAAACGTTACATATTCAAGTTACATGTTTTAAACCTCATTCGAAAACTCATGCATGCCTCGTCTCACTTCATGCATGTCTCGGCTCACCTTAACTCAACATATACATGACCCGATTCAATATTACTTATCACTATACACGTTCCTTATTAATTATACGCTTAATATAAATTAGGGTTTCTAGTTTTTCTTGGTTACCACCTCTCGGCCCCAAAACAAAAGAAAAGAAACGCGACAAATCAATTATATCTCAACATATACATGCAAGGTATGTTAAAAGAAGATGAATAAACGTTATACCTTAGCTTGAATAAGAAAAATCGACTCCAAGGGTGTTTGGGAAGCTCTCGGCCGAACAAAAGAAAAAGAAAAGGAGAGGCAAAACTAGGGTTCCAATTAAGTGATTATATGTTGTATTTATAGTTATAGAATTTGAGTTAGATTAGGAAAGTGTTTGGGTTTGGGTTGGCTTGGGTCCAACCGAATACACACACACAAACAATATGGGCTTCGGCCCCCTCCTCCTTGGCTCACACGAACACAACAAACACCCCTCTTGGGCTTAGGCTTGGCGCAAAACAAAATAAAAGACACGAGTCCAATAAACAAACGGCCCAACTTCTTAGCGAATCATTTACTTCCTTCGTCGTACCAAAGTCGTTCACGAAATTATACTCGTTAAGTTTTTATTTATTTAGGTTTTTAATTTCCGTACTTTATTATAAACGTATTTTACATATTTTATTATTCTTGGTTCCAAGGGTATTTTAGTCTTTATATAGGTTTTAGATTTTTCGGGTTTTACACATTCAGTGACTAAGTTGGACTTAAAACCATCCCTTTAGCAGACTTTATAACCAAGTCTCTAGCTAATCCCTTCATCAAGTGATCAGCTAAATTTTGTTGAGATCTAACAAACTCTATAGATACCACCCCATTCATGATAAGCTCACGAATCATGCTATGTCTGACACCTAAGTGTCTAGACTTACCATTGTACATCTGGCTATAAGCCTTAGCCAATGTAGCTGCACTATCACAACGGATAGAAATATGTGCTATAGGTTTAGGCCACAATGGAATCTCAAGAAGCAAGTTTTTCAACCATTCAGCTTCTTTACCAGCAGCTGCTAAAGCCACAAATTCAGATTCCATTGTTGAACTGGTGATACAAGTTTGCTTCTTGGATGCCCAAGAGATTGCACCTCCACCAAGTAGGAATACCCAGCCACTGGTAGACGAATTGTCTTCAGTTTTACTGATCCAACTTGCATCAGTGTATCCTTCCAACACTGAAGGATAACCAGTATATGAGAGACTATAATCCATAGTTCTCTTCAAATACTTCAGTACCCTCTGAACTGCTTGCCAGTGATGAGCACTAGGATTACTAGTATACCTGCTCAATTTTCCCACTGCAAAACCAATATCAGGTTTTGTACAAGTCATGGCATACATTAGGCATCCAATTACCCTAGAATACTCAAGTTGAGATATAGCCTTTCCATTATTAGGCATTAGCTTCTCACAAGTATCCATAGGTGTACTCACTGGAGTACAATCAAAGTAATTGAATTTCCTCAACACCTTCTCAATATAATGAGACTGAGAGATAGAAATTCTTTTACTTTCATGTTTAATCCTTATACCAAGGATAACATCATCCTCCCTCATGTCCTTCATGGAGAACCTTGATGACAAAAATTCCTTTGTCAGGTCAACCTGATTTTGGTCAGTGCCAAAGATCAACAAGTCATCAACATATAGACAAATGATGACTCCTTTACCAGATTCATCAAATTTGCTATATACACATTTGTCAGCTTGGTTAAGAACATAACCACTAGACAAAACCACTTCATCAAATTTTTGATGCCATTGCTTAGGTGCATGTTTCAGTCCATATAGAGACTTAATCAGTTTACACACCTTGTTTTCATTGTCAGGCATGATGAAGCCCTGAGGTTGGTTCATGTAAACCTCCTCATCCAATTCACCATTTAAGAAAGTTGTCTTCACATCCATCTGATGAATAACCAGATGGTGAATAGATTCCAAAGCAATCAGCAGTCTTATGGTACTGATACGAGCCACAGGGGCATAAGTATCAAAATAGTCTATCCATGACTTTTGTTTAAAGCCGTGAATGACTAGTCTAGCCTTGAACTTTTCAATAGTTCCATCTACCTTCATTTTCATTTTGAAAATCCATTTGCAACCCAGAGGTTTGCAACCACGAGGTAGATCAACCAACACCCAAGTATTGTTCCCCATGATGGAATACATCTCATCATTGATTGCTTCTTTCCAGAAAGCAATATCCTGGGACTTCATTGCTTCTTCAAATGTCTTGGGATCATCCTCAACAATGAAGCAATAGGAGTATTGGTCAGAGACCTCATCCCTTGTTCCTTCAACTAAGTATAGTTGAAACTCAGGTCCAAATGACTTTGGAGTTCTGACCCTTTTGCTCTTCCTGAGCATAGGTTCAGGTTGTTGTACCACAACCTCATCAGGAACCACTGATGGTTCATCATCAGGGACCTCTGATACACCAGTGTCATGAGTTCCATTAGGAATCCTCTGACTTGGTCTAGGGACTGATGAGAATCTATTCTCATCAAAGTTTGCATCCCTTGATTCAATTATTGAGTTAACTGAAACATATTCATTAGGTTCAATAACATAGAACCTAAAAGCCTTGGAATGCTCAACATATCCAACAAAGATGCAGTCAATGCCTCTTTCACCCAAAGTCTTTAGCTTTGGATCAGGGAGTCTTACAACAGCCCTACAACCCCAAACCTTGAGATAGTTCAGGTTGAGTTTCTTTTTAGTCCAGAGTTCATAAGGGGTAACCTTGTTCCTTTTGTTGGGAACCCTATTTAATAAATAACAAGCTGTTAACATAGCTTCACCCCAGAACCCTTGACTCAGTCCTGAATAGGACAACATGGAATTAACCATCTCTTTCAGCACCCTGTTTTTCCTTTCAGAAATACCATTTTGCTGAGGAGTATAAGGGGCAGTCGTTTCATGGATAATTCCAACAGACTGAAAATACAAAGTATCCATGTACTCACCTCCCCTATCAGTCCTTAATCTTTTGATCAAGGACCCAAGTTGTAAATCAACTTCAATTTTAAACACTTTGAATTTATCTAATGCTTCATCATTGGTATGTAACAGATAGACATAACAAAACCTTGAAGCATCATCAATAAATGTCACAAAGTACTTCTTATTCCCCAAAGAAGGAGTGGCATGCAAATCACACAGGTCACTGTGTATAAGCTCCAAGAGCTTAGTCTCACGACTAACACCCTGAAAAGGTTTCTTGGTTATCTTGGTCAACATGCAAGTTTTACACTTTTCAGTGTCCATGTCAAAAGCTGGGATTAACCCATCCTTAGATATATCTTGCATTCTTTTATAGTGTACATGGCCAAGTCTTGCATGCCATAGGGTAGAGTCAGTCAGGTCAGTGGTGATTACAAATGCTGAATTAACACTATCAGTGACAATATTAAGCCTGAACATTTGATTACACAAATATCCAAAACCAATAAAAACACCATGCTTAGAAAGAACAAATTTATCAGACTCAATAACTTGTTTATATCCATGATTATTCAAAATACTGCTTGAAACCAAGTTCTTCCTGATATCAGGAACATGAATAACATTAAGCAAAGTTACAATCTTTCCAGAACTAAATCTAAGATATACTTAACGACGACCATGCACCAAGGTTGTTGACTCTTTCCCATGTGAAGAATAGAACCATCATTCGGTGACTCATAAGTCTTGAACCATCTTCTATCTTTACACACATGAACTGTTGCACCAGAGTCAACCCACCACGCAACATCATCATCCTGCACATAATGAGATTCAGATACATATGTAACATAATAAATCTGAAAAGACTTATTAACCATATTCTGACCTTTCAGTGAGTTGGAAGAACCACCACTCCCTGAACCATTAGTGCCTGATCTATTGGCTTTACCACCAACCTTAACACCTTTGCAATCCCTTTTAATGTGACAAGTTTTGCCACATTTCCAACAAGTAGGTGTTGCCTTCTTGTTAGGATTTGCCCTTGTGTTTTCATGATATTTGCGTTTGCCTTTGTTGTCATTGTACCTGGTGGAGTTGTTATGCTCCACCATATTGACAACAGATGCAGCAGTAGCATTGTTACTCTTTGACTTGTCATTATCCTGCACCTTGAGAGATTCCTCAATGCGCAGATGACTGCCCAACTCAACCAGAGTTAACTCCTCTTTTTTATGTTTCAAGGTATGCTTGAAATCTTTCCAAGAAGGAGGGAGTTTATCAATGACACAAGAGACTTGAATAGCCTCATCCATGTGCATATTGTGTTGTGTAAACCTTCCAAGTATACCAAGAAGTTCATTGTATTGTTCCATAACTGGTCTTGAATCAGTCATTTTGTAATTTGTGAAATTACTTACAAGGAACTTCTTACTTGATGCATCCTCAGCCATATATTTGGCATCCAAGGAATCCCACAGTACTTTGGAAGATTCAAAGTTCTGATAAATATCAAACAGAGAAATACCATTAAGGATTAGACCTCTGCAAATGTAGTCATCATTCTCCCATTTGCTCCTCCTCCTGATCTGCTCCACAGTAGCATCATCCCCATCATCAGGAATAGGAGTGGTTAGCACATACACCACATTCATGCTTGACAGCAAGAAGTGCATCTTCTTCTGCCATCTCCTAAAGTCCACCCCTTCAAACTTATCAAGCTTGGCAAAGTTTGAAGCCATGTGTTTCATTGCAGTAGCAGCCATTGATTATCACAAATATGTTACTTTGATTGCTGGGGGTTAGGTCCCAGAACATGGTAAGATAATCAAAGCAGCAACAATACCACTATGTGGTTACCGGATATCACTTGGAATCGTGTGATCACTTTCCAAAGTAAACTATTCGACCCTAATGCCTGGGTTACAAGAATATCTACTTGGGATAAGACCAAATGTAGTTATAGAATTAGGCACAATTTAATAACCCTTTTGCTTAGAAGTGTTAATCGTTTTCTCTCTATCTTCATGCATGATCAGATCTCCTATTTATAGGAAATTACTCTTAGCTAGTCAAATGGAATTATGAGAATTAATCGGCCCATTAATAGCCTCATAATTATCCCCATTATAGCCTTTAGTGGTTACATGACCAATTAAACGTGGTCATTAAGCAGTTGAAACTGCCACTTGAATAGGTCAAATCCCGTTACAAGCAGTTTCATACCACTAGCAGTACTTTCATAACACTAGCAGTGGAAACATAGCACTAGCAGTGTAAACACTTCCTATCAGTACCAACTTAGCACTAGCAATGGAAACTTAGTACCATCAGTGCTAACCACAAAAAGAGTCAGGTGTTCAAGGACCTTGTGGGTGTACACTCCATACTTCCTGACCCATTACCAGGTGTGAACTAATCCCTCAAGTGCACTAAATTTTCCAACAACGAATGATGGTCCAAATAGTGGTGGTGGAACTGGTAAGAAGAACTTATATGAGAGTTGGAAGGAGGATATTGTTGGGTCCAAAAATTGACCCAATCACCCTGAACAAGATTTGAAAATAAAATAGCCTAACTCACTAAATAAATAGTGAGTGACTCACTGATAAAGAAATCAGTGAGTGTTGTTTGTGCTCTTTACTTACTGATACGGTGTCAATGAGTAAAATATATGAGCCACAAACAACACCAGTGACACTGAGATTTGACAAATGTCTCAGTGATCCTGAAGACGCTATCTCTACATGCAGACTGAAAAATATTGGTGGGAACTTCTAAGAGAAGAAGTCAAACAAGTACAAGACATTACCAAAGAAGTGAGAATATTAGTTATGACAATTCCAAAAGGATGGTTGGTGCTTTTCCAAAAGAGGAAGACGAAGAAGGACCACCTGATCATGACATTTAACCAACTTCACATGTCTTTGTATTTATGTACCTATATATATATGTTTGTATTGTAATAGAGATAGGTATGCATCCTAAAAACACACAATACATAGTATTAGTTGATAGGATCATCCTCTCATTGAAACACAAGCATAACTTGGATCAATGAGAGTTTATTTGTCATTCAATGGGGATAATATACCGAAATTATCCCCGCAAAAACTTGAGGATGTTATCATGTAGTCTAGTTGGTATTGAAAAATCTTGTAACTATTGTTTATCATGAATAATGAAGTTGTTCTTTATTTTATCAAGATTTACTCAATTCTATGGACCAACAAATACTTATGATCAAAGCCCATATGATGATGAAGACTTTGATGATTGTTGTTTGAATAGTGCCCAATGGGAGTATGGAAATGCATATGACATTCATTTTCATGGTCAAATTAGATAGGTCTTTTCTTATTATGCATAAGTATGGCATGTCATTCTTATGCTTGGTTATGTTTTATTTCATGTAGGAGTGTTTGTTTAGCCTTATTGGGCTAAGTTGTGAGAGTCACCCTCAATCTTTGTACTTAACTGTTTTTTTAGTAATATATTTTACCGGGGAAACCATTTACCCCCCTTCCCCCCAAAAAAAGAGAGAGATAGAGATAGTGTTTATAGAGTGAAAAATGTAGGTGAGTTTTAAGATTGATGGTGAGTTTAGGGTAGATGTATGTGAGGCAGCATACCAAACACGCAACAACAGATTGGATTTTGCTGTTTGGGTTGGATTGGATTTTTGTTTGTGATGTTTCTTAGGCTAAAAGGATTGGTGGTGATTGGGTTACCGCCACATCAGCGTCACTTCAGCTTTCTATTTCATCTCACTTCCTCTCACTCCCTCTCACCTTTCACCTGTTTTGGTCACATTCTCCTCACCTTTCATGAGAATACCACGTTATACAAATATACCCCACTAAATATCCACACTCACTCACAAAACAAATAAAAAATATCTACTTTTACAATGGGGCCCACAATTTTTGCTTCATCACTATGGTGAGTCGGTCACCATAGACACAACAAAATCACCATGACTAATGCTTCCATTTTGGTTGGTGGCGGGTGAAATTTGTACTTTGGTGAGTGGGTCACTCCTACTCCGGATAGTCTTATAGTAATATATAAGTTTTTGGTGTAGATTGTTGCACAAGGGGGTGAATATATGATTATCTTGTTCTCAAATATTTAATACTGTGCTCTTTATAAATGACTATTTTGCCCTCACATGAAAACCACGTGAGGGGTTTAACTGGGGATGGATGGCGATTAGGACTATTGGTGATGCGGAATGGAGACGTTAGGGATATCTGGTAGACTTATTTTGAAATTGGGACTAAGGGTGTATTTTGGGTACAAGTTCAGAGACGAATAATGTATTTTACTCTTTTTTTAACATACATTTACTTATACTTTAAAAAAGTAAGACAATCAGTAATTATCATAAGTCGTTGCAATATAACTTAATGTAGAGTTGTTTTTACATACCTATTATAAACATGTGTGAAAATTTTAAATAATAATCAATTACTAATTAATGCTATACATGAATCATTGTTACATGAATCTTTGTTACGTGTATAATCCGGTGCGTACGTAGTTTAGATTTCATTATCAGCAATAGTAACACCATCACCACCACCACCACTAACAACAACAACAATAAGAAGCAACAACAACAAGAAGCAACACCAACTTCTAGTGGCAACAAATAACAAGCACAACAACGAAGACGACAATAACAACAAGCAACATCAACATCGACAACAACGACATATGGTTAACAATTTTCTTTACAATATTGTATGTTTAATTATTTTCTTTACAATACTGACTACTGAGTATGTTGCTCTATTACAGACCATCGACAAAAACCATCAGACAAACGAAATTATCAACCACCATCAAATACAATAAGAAAATAACAAGTGATCGCAAAAAACTGTAAACCACCACTACAATATACAAACCATGGACAACAATTTTTGGCATGACATGAACCCAATGTTTAGATTAAAGAGGCAAAGCATGTTAACACGTTTTATAAATGGGTTGTGTTTAGGTTAAGTAGGTTAAACAAGTCAATCCATCAAATCGTTCAAATATATAACCATTTGAAAAAATAAAAATTGACTCAGATATTATGTTGAATTTAAGTATGTTTTGATATGTAATTTGGTTGATTTGTTTTAGAATTAACTTTTAGTGTCTTTTAGTCACCATATAATCTTAAGATTAAGACGATTAATTTCTCAACTTAAACCTAGTCTATTTACATGTAACGCGGGTCATAAAATGTTAAATATGTTATAAATGTTCAAATCAATGATCATATCCGAATAAAAGTATCAACTAGTCAATTCAAATAAAAAATTAAATACAAACCCGACTCAATCGTCATCCCTCGAGTGTGTTTGACGTAAAGCATTTATGAGCATTTTAGAGCGTTTAGCAATGATTGGCGAGCGTTTTGATTGTAGTGCTCTTTTGGCAAGCAACAAGTAGCTTTATCTATTTTTTGAGGGGCAATTTCGTTTCCCCCTCCTAAATTTAGAAATTTCGTATTTACCCGAACATGCTTTAAAATCAGTGTATATCATGCATTCAATGATTGTACTTTAGGTATATGAAGTTAATCATGAAAGTACGAGGACATATGAAATTCATCCATTTTTCTCATAATGCTTTTTTTGATGCTCCATGAAAAAGCATTAAAAAGTTGGAGTTGTGAGAATATAAAATTAGTAACAATTCGATAATGTTTTATTATTTATTTAAAAAGTTTTATGTTTGAATATGTATATTTTTTTACGTCATGTTACATATTCCGATTACATCTACAATTATGCTCACTATTAACGCTTACTGCCAGTGAATTCGTTACTATTTTATCGATTGTCAATATAACAATATCTTGTTACTATTTTATCGAATGTCGATACAACAATATCTCGTTAATATTATCGAATGTCGATACAACAATATGTCGTTACAATTTTATCAAATGTCAATACAACAATATCTCGTTAGTATTGTATCAAATGCCGATACACCAATATGTCGTTACTATCGTTACTATTTAAGATTTTAATCGAATGTCAATACAACAATATCTCGTTAGTATTTTATCAAATGTCGATACAACAATATGTCGCTACTATCGTTACTATTTAAGATTTTAATCGATTGTCAATACAACAATATCTCGTTAGTATTTTATCGAATGTCGATACAACAATATGTCGTTACTATCGTTACTATTTAAGATTTTAATCGAATATCAATACAACAATATCTCGTTAGTATTTTATCAAATGTCGATAAAACAATATGTCGTTACTATTATTACTATTCAAAATTTTAATCGAATGTCAATACAACAATATCTCGCTAGTATTTTATCGAATGTCGATACAACAATATATCGTTACTATTTAAGATTTTAATCAAATGTCAATACAACAATATCTCGTTAGTATTTTATCGAATGTCGATACAACAATATGTTGTTACTATTGTTACTATTTAAGATTTTAATCGAATGTCAATACAACAATATCTCGTTAGTATTTTATCGAATGTCTATACAACAATATGTCGTTACTTTACTATTTAAGATTTTATCAAATGTCAATACAACAATATCTCGTTAGTATTTTATCAAATGTCGATACAACAATATGTCGTTACTATCTATTTAAGATTTTAATTGAATATCAATACAACAATATCTCGTTAGTATTTTATCAAATATCGATACAACAATATCTCGTTAGTATTTTATCGAATGTCGATACAACTTCATTCAAACAGAAATATCAATACAACTACGTTAAAAAAAATGTCGATACAACAACAGTATCTCGTTAGTATTTTATCGAATGTCGATACAACAATATCCAAAAACCATCTCTAAAAAAAATTAATAAAAAAAACCCAAAATTTGAAACACTGAAAAAGACAAAATAGTGGTAGTGGTACAAAACAGATGCTTCCTTCCTCATCATCAGCATCCACAATCAACAGTTGTACAAAACAAACAGCACTCAAAATTTTATTTAAAAAAAAAAAACCCATGAATCTTTTATAACACAAAACATAATAATAAAGTAACAATCTTTAAGCACAGATGCTTTGCAAATGGGGAAAATTCAGCAGCAACCCCAATTACTACTACCAGTTCAACAAAGCCTTAATGGGTCTTCTTCATTTGTTGGATTTAGAAATGGGTTCAAAAGATTGTTTAGTTTTAAGTGTCTTTTTATGGTGTTTCTTGGTTTTGGGGTTTCATTGTTTGGTTTGTTTTCAGTTGTCAAGTTTCATCATCGGGGGATTGGGTTTGATGCCAAAGAGTCAATCAAGCAAAGTGGTATGTGTAATTTTTAGTTTTTGAGTTTTTTTTTTTGGTGTGATTAGGGTTTTGTTATTTGGTGTGATGTGAGGAAATTGGTTTGTGGGTGTTTGGGGAAAGGTGGTTTTGGGTGATTTGTGAGTTGGGTTTTTGTTGATTGTGGAAATTGTGATTAGGGTTTATGTGGCTAATTGGGGTGGCCTAATTTAGGTTTACTAGTTTGGATTAGAGTTGATGTTAGATGTTGATTGTAAACGGGTAAACGGATGAGGTTTTCCGTGTTAAGATTATGCGGGGAGGGCGAGTATTTGACTCTTCTATAGCCACCCCCAAATGTGTACCTAGTGAGGTTTGAACCCTTATGCTAATTAGGGTTTTTATGTGATTATGATAATTGAGCTAATGGGTCAGCTCTATTTCTAGGTTTGTTAGTGATCTTGAGTTAGGGTTTTGTATGTGTGATTATTGGTTGATAAAAACATTACTAATATAGGGTTTTATATCAGTCTGAAAAAGTGAGCAAATGGGTATAAAACACTACAATATTGTTTACGTAATTCTGATAAATGAACAAATGGGTTACCCTAGAGTTGATTTATGATATGTGTTAGTTATCTTGACCTGGGGTTTTGTAAGCGTGATTTTTGGTTGATGAAGATGCTAATAACGGGTTTATGTGATTTTGATAAGTTAAGCTAAAGGGTTAGCACAGATTAAGATTTGTGGCAGGTTTTACTGATCTTTTGCTAGGGGTTTGTATGTGTGATTGTTGGGTGATGAAAACAATTATATGGCTGATGAACACACAAGTAGGTTTGTGTTGTTATGACAAATTGAGCAAATGAGTTATTACTGGTTCGTTACTAGGACTTTTGATATTGTTTCTATAATTCTAATAATTGAACAAGTTGGTTACCTCCATTTTTTATTTATGGTATGTTTTAGTGATCTTGAACTCAGCTTTTGCAAGCGTGATTGTTGGTTATTATAAATACTAATATAGGGTTTATGTAGTTCTGATAAAATTGTGCATATGGGTTACGCCTAATTCAGATTTTTGGTATGTTTTAATTAACCTCGACTGATTTCAGTGTTGACGAAAACACTGAATTATCGTTTATGCAATTCTGATCATTTGATCTAACATGTTACACTGTTTAGATTTGTGGTGTGTTTTAGTGATCCTGAACTAGGGTGTCTTATGCGTAATTTTTGGTTGATGATTTGCGACAATGACTTAGGGTTTATGTCCTGCAATAAGAAATTCTCTGATTTTTGAGCGATCTTTGTCTGGAAATGGATTCGGTTCTTTTTCCAAATTAGCGATATTGATGAGTTAATGTCATTTTGTAGTTTGAATATCACTTAGCAAAACCAACTCTTGTAATTTATGAAGTTTATGCATGTCCTAATTGTATAATTAGGGTTCCTTGTAAATTAAAGATCGAAAATATGTTTCTAATGTACTTCTACACCTTACTTAAATACTATACAACTTTTGGGGAGATTATTGGTAATGGTGGTTGATGGTGGGACAATCAGCCAATCATATCTGTTATGAATGGCAACAAGTCACTATGACAGTATCACACAAATTGGTAGATGGCAAGACTGCGAGAGGCCATAATTTATGTTGGGTCCCTATGATGTACATATATTTAGTTATCCTCTTCTAGGATTTATATTCATATGATCGGTTAACATGCAAAGGTCATTAATATGATTTTAAACTTGTTAGAGATCTTATTGTTGGTGTGCGTATATTTTTTTAAGTTTCAGCTATCAATATGAATGTTCTTTCCTTAATTAATACGTAGTATATGAAGACCAGGTTTGTCAACTCAACTTGTCTTTTTATATTATAGCTTCTTCACAACTTAAAAATAGGACTGTTGACAGATGTTAATCATTCAAATATGTTAAATTGTTAATATGTGAAATTATTGGTCGTTTAAAGTTGTGGTTTTATTAACCTCCATCTATTGTTTTAGTTGATCTAAATGTTATTTGGCTCTGTTACTGACTGGGCTTGATGATATAGATATAGTCTCGATTGAATGGGTAGGTTGATTAGGTATTATGCCGAGTTTTCCGCAATTAAAGTGTGATATTAGTCACTTACTTTCTTTGTGGGTGTGACTATTACTTTTTGGCTCCTTTTGACCCTGCTATTGTTATTATTTCAGCTACAGTTCAGGCATACTTCAGATTGGAAAAGCCCGTTTCATATCTTATCCCTCAAATTTCAAGACTAGAGTATGATATTAACGATGAAATAGGCGCACCTGGCACACAGGTTTGTTGCAAGAATCGCTAGTTTCGTTCTTCCCTTGTATTGATTAGAGGTGGCAAAATGTGCAAGTTGGGTAATGGGTCGGGTTGTCCCAAAAAACTTTTTTCCCAACGCTTTATTATTCTGTAAATAATTTGTGTGTCCAATATGGATTATATAAGTTCTTTTTTACAACAACAATCCATTTAGTTTTTTTCAGAAAAATGATTTAGGAGGTTTTATGCAATTAAAAAACACTTTGTATGACTTATCATATGTTCAACCAATATGACCCTATACTTTTATTGGCAGTCTTTTTTATTATATCGTTTTACTGGTTATAAACAAAAAACCTGACCTGAATTGACGACCCTCTCATAACTAAATTGCTCAAAATTGCCTCCTCTACAGCATTTTATTAATATTTTGGTTACATATGTTTGAAGGAAATCGTCTCATGCTTTTGCTATAATCCCAGGTCGCTATCTTGTCCATGCACAAATCTTGTGCATCTAACTGGACTGATGTGGTGTTTGGTGTTCTTTCTCAACCTGTGAATTCTCCTATAAACCCCGTGTCTTTGAGTGTTCTGCGATCATCATTAATCGATCTTTTTACTCAACGTTCGAACTTGACACTGACAAAAACGATTTTTGGGATGCCATCTTCTTTTGAGATTCTGAAGTGTCCTGGTGGAATCACAATTATCCCTAAACTATCTCCTCCAGTTTTGATGCTACCAAAAGTCCTTTTTAATTTTACTCTGCGAAATTCTTTACAAGATATAGAAGAAAATTTTCTTCAGTTGAAGGTTCAACTGAAATCAGGGTTGCAGCTAATGCCTTCTGAGGTATTTTTTTTCGCTTGATTATTCTGTTAATTATACTATGGTTATCTTTTATGTACAGATGAAAAACCATGTCTTTGACCCTGGACTGCATTAACTCATACACGGGGTTTATTCCAGAAAGCAAACATATTATCCGTCATTAGTACACTTGACAATAAAGAAATGGTGAATATTAACTAGAGGTGGCTAAATGGGTGGGTTGGGTAACGGGGACTCAAAATACTTTTTTTCTCCAGGATACATTTTTTTTGTAAACAATGAGTTGGCCAAATATGATTATAAAGAATATATTATATAATAATCTTATACTATTTTGCTAAATGATTTGGGTTTTATGAAATAGAAGTCACTTTGGGCCACAGCGGACCCATTTCCTTTGCTGCAATTTTTTAAACCTATTTGACCCTTTAGATATGAGAATAACCTGTATCTATCCAAACATAATAATGGGTCGTACTGGTAAACCAATCTGGCAAATAGTTATATGTATTTGGATTCTGCATTTCCAACCAATTATTTTTTACTGGAATCATAAATGGAGAATGGATATAAATATATCTGTCAAATTGAATAAACCTTTTTGTTATATATCCCACAACATGTATAACTCACAATCTTTGTACCTTCTTATGACACAGAACATATTTGTGCAAGTGACAAACAAAGCTGGATCAACAAAAGACCCCCCTGTGACAGTCCAAGCATCAGTCGTGTCAACTCTAGGGGGTCTCGATCCTCAAAGGCTGAAGGAGTTAGCTCAGGAGATCAGGGAATCTCCACCTGCAAAAAACCTTGGATTAGATAATGCTGTCTTTGGTAAAGTTAAGGAAATTAGTTTATCGTCGTTTCTGTTTCCCACCCTTGATGCACCTACGCCTTCTCCTGCTCCATCACCCGATCAAAACGACCACATGGGACCAAACATCTCACCATCTCCCGGTCAATTAGCGCCATCACCGGACAATGAGCCTAAAAAATATTTACCTCCGGTTTCAAATACCCCACCTTGTGGTGGGTCCAGTATATCCCCCGCTCCATCACCAGTATCTGTACCAAGCCATCATGCCCTCCCACCTCGTGCTTCTACTAGTCCACCACCTAGGTCTGAAATGCCCCCAAATCTTTCTCCATTGCCTGCTGTCTCGTATGGGTCTCGTCCTCATCAAGATAATGGGTATCAGAAAGGTTTGGCGCCTTCACCTCACTCGGTCTTACCATCCTCTTCTTGTAAGTTACCTCTCTCTGTCTCCCACTCACTTTTTTAGCAACTTGTGGCTGCATCCTAAAAGACTGATCTAGATATTAAAGTTACTAGTTATGATGTCAGGTTTCTGCTAATAAAATATGAAATACATGTGAATATATGCAATAAGCTCACTGAAACGAGGGGAGATATTTTTCCTTGGCCAGTGTAAACAAGTTTAGGCAATTTATTTTTTGGGTTTTTTCTACATAAACTACCAACATACTTTTTCTTATATTTTGTTCTGTCATTATATACTCTTTAAGTACATCCGAGTTGTTATAGGATGGTTTTGTGTCTCGTTTGGGTCCTTTTGTAGCCATATTTTAGTGACTCAAGCATGGCATGAACCCATATATTAATGCCTCAAAACAGTACAAGAAACCATCTTTTAACGACTTTGATGTACACAACAAATACAATGGTTCAAACTCGACAAATGAAAAAGTACGCTGGTGGTTTATGTAAAAAGCCGTTTTTTATTTGGTTTTTGTATATCTTATCTTGATCTTGCCACCAGTTCTACCTTCCAAGCAAAAATAAACTAATAAAATCAAACTGGCAAAGATATGCAACTTTTTGGCCTAAAATTAGTGGTGCGTGAAAGGTTACATATAGTGAGCCAACGAAATAAGTTTTGTAGTAGAGTAACTCAAAGTGAATTTGCTATAACGTCTAATGATCACAACCAGTAAACATGTAGTTGCAAAAACAAACTTCCCAACATTTGAACACAACGAAAACAAGAGTCGTGATTTTCATGGGATTGAGGGGTTCTCTTTTTATAAATTTCCTATATAACACAAGTTCTAATGCTTTATAGATTCTAATGTTATTTTTTTCTCTATGCTTTTGCAGCTTCAATGACTGGTGTTTTATATCGTATAATCTGTCCGTTTTTCTTCATCATCCTGATCACAGTCCATATTCTATAGCTAGACTGCAGATATGGTGGCTTACAGTTTTGCCATTAGTATGATAGAAGCCAAGCTATACATATATAACAATCACCGATATCTATATATAATACACCACCTGAATCCAAAACACAGTTACAGGTCAAAGCCAAAATGTGGCAGGCCTGACAGTAGACAAACGAATGTTCCCCAAGGGAAAAAGATTGACTGACTGGTTCATCAACGACTTCATGCAGTATTATCAAGGAGATCCAACTACCTTAACTTGCAACTTGGAAAAAATGTGTAACGTTTTTTGTGGTTCTTTTTGAGCATCTGCATGCCGAATACTATTTACGATTCCAAACATAGTTTTCTAGTATCTTGTTCAGGAAAACAAGCACGTTACTATGATATCATGAGATGTTACTTATTAAGTCGCAAATGTACATGGTGTTATGCTTGGCCAATGGTCCGAATCCCGTGTTTCTTGGAACCGTAGTATCGCCATTGCTGATATCGGCAACTCAACTTTTTACTCCAAAATTATTACAGTATAATCCATAAATACTTGGGGCTTGTTTCTTTTTTTGTAGGGATTAAGAGATTCAAAAAGTAAGTGGGTCCCCTTTCTCTTATTACCTCGGGGAAGAGTAGCCTTTTGTATGCCGTGTGGATATAGAGGATTTAACATAAATGAGTGGACCTCAAGCACAAAAAAAACATTAATATATTGCTTGGGTCCACTCATGTTAGCACTAAGACTCTCAAAAAGAAAAAGAAACAACCCTTTAGTTACATATATCTACAAAAGTTATACGGGTTTAAACCAGTATGACCATTTCTCATGTTTTATAACTCAATTACTGTTTCTTTTTACCCAATTGATCACACTAGTCGGGTACCCGCGCGTTGCGGCGGCGGGTACCCGTGTAATTATACTTTTTAGCGATAGGAAAGTTTTTCCGATGCATTACTTTTGAACAAGAAAATAAAGAATGTCCAACTAATTAGGGTGAAAATTTTATATTTTTCATTACAATACGACGTACTCTTGTTACATTTATACGTTATAAAAATTTATACATCCTAATTGTTAAATGTGATATTTTATTTTAAATACTCGACTCCTTTGCTTTACCATATTAGTCGCGTTATGTTTAGAGTTTTTTCGTTGACAAAATCTTGGCGGTTGATAACTTTCTTTAGACAAAGTGTGCTTTTTTTCTTGTTCGTTGACAAAACGTTTGCATTATAGATTAATTTATTTAGATACTTTTTTTTGGGTGATTTTTTAAAATCTATTCGGATCCACACTAACTTCGCTTAGTCCAGCATATTAAAAACTAATAGCAGCCTAAACAAAGATTAATAGTTTGAAAAATGATTTTACTAAAGTAACACATATCTTAATGGTCCTAATTTCGGTATATACTAATTTAATTTCGGTATATACTAATTTGACAAGAAAACGAGAAAGTTGTCTCATGAAATGTGAAGTTTGCACTTAACGCGTACCGGCACACCCGACGTTTTGATTTATTTTGATTTTTGTATATGAGAAAATAGTCGTGTTAATACTCATTGTTATCAGAAAAATTATTCCGGACACAATGGCGAAAATTTCGTAATTTAATTCGACCATTTACTACCTTAAATGAGGCCCACATTGTATTGTTACCAAAGAATTACTAAAAATACACAAACACCCCCTCTCCTTATAATTTCACTGCCGCCCCTCCACTTTCATTTGTCCACCTTTGCCCCCTCCTCACTATATATAAACCCAAATTAGGGATTCCTCCCCATTTGATACCTCCTTCACCGGAATTCATATTATCCGGCGCCGTCGCCGGAATCTGGCCAACTTCCGGCCACCACACCATATATCACCGCCCCTCCATGATGATAAATCGGACCCTCGTGGTTCCGTCTATGTGGTGCACGCGCCTCGAAGCTCACTCACGCTCCGTAAATCTTGAATTCAAGATTCGGAGTGTGATGGTTATTCTCTTTGAGGGTTGTTGTCCGTTCGTATGGCAACCACCACCACTATTTTGTCGCCGCCATTCAAGGAGGAGACCAAGAGTTGCTGCTACAGGTTTATAGCGAGGGTTGCATTCAAGGTTCCGTTTGGGTTTTGTTTGGTTCGAGTTAACACCACCGCCATCACCATTATCGTCATCTCCTTTCTCTCTTGTCTTTCTCGGTTTTCGTGGAAAATTTGCCGGCACTGGTGGTGGCCGGACGACGGCGGTGGTTGCCGGAGAAGAGTGTGGTCGGCGAGGGTAGAGAGAAGAGAGAGGGAGTGTGTGTTTTTATGTGTTTCCATAATAAGTAACTTTAAGAATCTGAATTTTAAGCCTTCTAATTTTAGAAGGCCTAAATGCATTATAAAGTAGTATAGATAACTCATATCGACCCAGAGTACAAAATGGAGATATGTAGATGGTGAAGTTGTGGTACAGATTGATAATTTTGGAGTTTGGAATTTGTCTTGCGGCAACCTTAGCTTTGTGCTAGTAGTTCATCCTGCTAACCAGTAAAAGCACACCAGTTAATAAATTGGGAAAAAATAGTGATAATGTCATAAACATATAGTCCTTGATTTACCAAAATCGCAAAACACGACATAGGATTATATAACTTTACATTCTTACTAGCCAAAACCATGTCTGGTTTACGCAATGTCGCTAAATAGGTAAGATTAGACTAGCGAAGGATCAATGGTAGGAATGTAGCCAAAACCACGTCGAGTTTATGCAATGTCGCTAAATAGGTAAGATTAGACCAGCGTAGGATCAATGGTGGGAATGTAAGATTGCTTGTTGATCTGATCCTTCAAACGTGCTTTATACTTTTAGGAGTAAATTGCATTTTTGGTACTTGTGGTTTGGCCAAATTGCATGTTTGGTCCTCATTATTTCAAAATTGCAATGAACGTTCCTATTTTGAACTTTGATTTGCATATTCTGACCAAAGTTGAATGATTTTTAAAACACCCTTTGTCTAATCCGTTTTAATTTTCAGATAATTTTATTTTTTTATTTATTTATCATAAACCCAAAAACATGAACAAAAACACATATTAACAAAAATGAAATTTACTGCTAAAATAAAACCACTCATACTTCCACACACAAATCAATGGCAAAACCACAAACACTTTAAAAAACAATTATAGATTCAACAAATATTAACAAAAAGCACAAATCAATAACAAAACCACAAATACTTCCAAAACAAATCAAGCCAAGATCAAACTAAAATGTGGCGCATGGAAAAGAAGCATAGTTACAAGGTCTCACCTTTGCATCATTGACCATAATAAATAAAAAAAAAGTCAACAAGTGAACATCAAGAATCAAAGTAAGCCAAGGAATTCAACCACAAGCCAAGAACAACTACAAGCTAACAAGGCTACAACAACTATAAGCAACAACCCATCAACAACAACAAACCATCACAACAATCCCATCATCAATGTTAAGTGAAACTCATAAGTTTTTTGAACCAAAACAAAGAAAACAACTTACCCGAGACCTTACCGATGATCTTGATGTCTGATATGTGTTCAAGTCCAAAAGTCAAATAAAGTCAAGATGCAAAGTCAAATAGATACTACCCAACTGAATTTCCCGCCCAATTACTTTTACCCATTTCCTTGTATATAAACACTACCTGTAATCATTTAGAAATTAGTCTATCAGTTGTAATTCTCTCTTCTTGTAAAAACCTCCATCATTTTAATAACAAATCTATTTCTACAATTCGTGATTCTATTCTTATTTTCCGGAATTGCCTATTGTCTTGAAGGTACTACTTCATTTCATTGTGATTTCTAGTGGTACACATCAATTGGTATCAGAGCAGACATCGTGGCACCAAGATTCAGTTGTGATTATCGGTAAACCTATCTTACACCATCGCGCCAAATCCAAAATACATGTTTGAGTCAAGTTTTTGGGTTTTTAGTGGTTCTTGATTAGTAGTTGAGATTCTTGATCAGTTAGTTGTGGTTCTTGATTGAAATGTTAAGAGTTTGTTACGATTTTTAAAGAATACTCTGTTCTTGATCATTTTTGCAGTCATGGTGAGTAGAAGATTTGTTGATGCTAGTCCTCCTGCAGTGGAAAGTCAATTGGAGAGTCTTATGAGGACCATGACTCAAATGGGAGACAATATTAGGCTGTTGGAACAAAGGTTCAACAATGGTTAAGGTTCTAGTCAAAGGGGCACAAGTTTTGGGGGGCAAAGTAGTGGTCAGAATGGGAACCAACAATTGCAGTTTACAAGGGTTACAAGAATTGAGTTTCCTAAGTTTGGGGGTAATGATGTAAGAGGATAGCTTTACAAATGTGGACAGTTCTTTAGAGTAGACAACATCTCTGATGATCAAAAGGTAGCTTTGATCTCTCTTCACTTGTTTGATATTGCATTAATGTGGCATAGGCAGTTCTTGAGAATTATGGGTGATAATCTTGATTGGTTGGTTAATAAGCTGCTATTCTTAAAAGATTTGGAAGTTCTTTTGATGACCCAATAGCTGATTTGAAAAATATTAAGTATGAAACCACTATGGAGAATTATCAAAATGAGTATGATAAGTTGTTGAGTATGGTGGAAATACCAGAAGAACAAGCAATTAGTTTTTTCTTGGCTGGATTACCTAATAAGATTGAGTTGTCTTTTAGAATGTTTAACCCAAAAACATTAGCTAATGCATATTCTTTGGCCAAATTGCAAGAAGCAACTAATATTGCAGTTAAAAAGAAAATGAGACCATCATTGCTTAGTAATCCTAAGTTTGGAAACTATCAGAACAATGGTCCCATAAACAGTCCAAAACCAATAGCACTTCCAGCTCCAAATGTCAATTGGAGAAACAGACCACCTAGGAAACGGTTGACACAAAAAGAACTTGAAGAAAAAAGGGCTAAAAACTTGTGTTTCTACTATGATAAAAAAATACACTCCTGGCCATAAATGTCCTAGTTAGATGTTTTCATTAAAAGTTGTGGTTGACCAGGAGGAAAATGAAAAGGAAGAAATTGTGTATGAAGGTGTGGAAGAAGACCATGTTGGTAGTAAATTGGAAAGTAATCATGCAATTGTACTACAAATTTCTATTCAATCCCTGAATGGAGTTCAAACTTATCAAACAATGAGGGTAATTCGGAAAATAGGAAATCATGAGTTGCATATTTTGATTGATACTGGTAGCACTCATAATTTCTTAGATGTGAGTAAGGCTAATCAAATTAGGTATGATCTTAAGAATACTTATCCACTGCAAGTAACTGTGGCAGGAGGTAGGAATTTGTATAGTAATACTGTGTGTGATGAATTTTCATGGAAGTTGCAGGGTGAAGTTTTTACCACTAGTGTTATGTTGCTACCTTTGGGGGGTTGTGACATGGTTCTAGGTATGCAGTGGCTATCCACTTTGGGAGAAATGAGGTGTAATTTCTTGGATCTCATGATGAGTTTTGTTTATAATGGCAGAATGATCCATTTGAGGGGTAGTACTTTGACAACTGTCCAATGGTTGAATGGTAAACAAGTAGCAAAAGGGGTAGAGAAGGGAACCAATTTGGTAATGTGTGTTTATCCTAATGTTATGTTGAATATGATTAAAGCCTCTACTTCTGATCAAACACCACAAAACATGAGTACCACCCAAATCCAAACACCCCTTAAACTGCTAATTGAAGAGTTTGCAGATGTGTTTGCAATACCAAAAGGGCTACCAACCAAGAGATCTCATGACCATAAGATACGTTTGAAGGAGGGCACTCCACCAGTTAATTTGAGGCCCTACAAACACCCACCCACACAGAAAAATGCCATAGAATCCATGGTTCAGGAGTTGCTATAATTAGGAGTGATTAGACACAGTCAAAGTGATTTTTCATCCCCAATAGTCATGGTTAAAAAGAAGGATGGTAGCTATAGAATGTGTATAGATTATAGAAAATTGAACAAGAATACTTTGAAAGACAAGTTTCCCATTCCATTAATTGACGAGTTGATAAATGAGTTATATGGGTCAGTGGTCTTTTCTAAATTGGATTTGAGATCTGGGTATCACCAAATCAGGATGTATGAGGATGACATTGCCAAGACAACTTTTAAAACTCATGAGGGCCATTATGATTTTGTGGTAATGCCATTTGGCCACACTAATGCACCATCAAATTTTCAGTCATTGATGAATGAGGTGTTTAAACCATTCCTGAGAAAGTTTACATTAGTCTTTTTTGATGATATACTAGTATACAGTTCAAGTTGGGAGGAGCATGTGAAACAGTTGAAAATCATCCTAGAAACAATAAGGTCAAATCAGATTTTTTTTCAAAACAAAGTAAGTGTGTGTTTGGGGCTGAACAAGTGGAGTACCTAGGTCATGTGATTACTAGTAAAGGAGTGGCTACAGATCCTCAGAAGATTCAAGCTATGGTAAAGTGGCATGTTCCTAAAACCTTGAAGCAACTCAGAGGGTTTTTGGGTTAACAGGTTACTACAGAAGATTCATCAAAGGATATGATGTCATTAGTTCTCCACTGATTGCTTTATTAAGGAAAAATGCTTTTGGATGGAACAATAGTGCTCAAGAGGCTTTTGAGAAGTTAAAAACTGCAATGGTTAATGCCCAGTCTTAAAACTACCAGATTTCAATGAGATATTTGTGGTAGAGACAGATGCTTCTGGATTGGGTATTGGTGTTGTACTACAACAACAAGGTCATCCTATTGCTTTCCTTAGTAAGACTCTTGCTCTAAAACATCATTCATTGTCCACATATGAGAAGGAATTCTTAGCAGTGTTGCAAGCTTTAGACAAATGGAGAGGGTATTTACTTGACAGACATTTCATCATTAAAACACATCACTTCAGCCTTAAGTACTTGTTAGACCAAAGAATCTCTACTCCTACTCAGATGAAAGGGCTTCTGATAACGCTCAGATTGTGCATGTTTTTAGTAGCGTTATGTGTGCTTTTATATCTGTTATTTGGTTATATTTGCGTGATTATAGTACTTAAACGCATCAAAAGATGTTTGTCTAGTGTTTATAACCAAGTGCAGGGAAACGGAAGGAAAATAAAGAAATATTCAGCAAAATGAAGATTCCCGTTTCAGTAAGTCTAAATCAGTATCTCAAGGACCTTTGAAGACCATAGTGATTGAAGAACCAAGTTCTACAAGATAAAGAGAAGAAAAGATCAAGTTTCCGTAACTCAGGAAATCCAACCGGATCGGTTACAACTGTAACCGGATCGGCTGGAATACGACTAGAAACAACATTATGACCATCACCAACCGATCGGTCGCAACCCGCAACCGGATCGGTTGGACACCTTTGTAGAAGACCAACCGGATCGGTTGGTCGTATAACCGATTCGGTTGGAGAAGCTGCAGTTGCCAAATCTTCATCACTAAGCTTCCCCTTTGCATCCAAACGATTCTAGGTCCTTCTCTTGGTGTATTCTAGTCCCTTCCTTACTCCTTGGAGGCCAAGTTCAGCAATCAATACCCTAGGCTTTGGAATTAGTATAAATAGAGGCCAATTGTGAGCATATGAGACACACCTCAAATACAAATCTCTCTACTCATCAAACAAAGCCTTAAGCTCTCAAAATTCGTCCTTAGAAGTCCAGGGAAGTTTGGAGTTCCAGAAGTTCCACATTTGGAGGCCAAATCGCCAAGAAGTCTACCTCAATACTTTGGGAATCATTACTTCACCATTTGTAATCTTATTCCAAGCATTGTAAGACTTTTAATCATGTTTTCTATTGTTCAAAGTTCTGAGTTTATGTTCATGTTTGCTATGAGTGGCTAGTTTCTTTATACACTTGCTTAAATGATGTTGATTATCATATGATTAGTTAATGATTGTGTTAACATGTTTTAATTCAATTTCAAGTTGATTCTAAGATCCAATTGTACTAAAGTTTCATAGTGACATTTGTTAATCAAGTTTGGCTAATTGATAGTAATCGTTGGGGTCGAAAGAACTTATTGTTATTCAACTAGTCATAATCATTTTGTCTATGGATGATTGTTTTTACCCATTATTCTTGATTATACAAAGGAACTAAGGTATGGTTGTAATAGAAACGCTTTTTGATTGTCAAATTGGATTGGTTGGAAACATCTAAAAGGTCGTAAGATTAGTTGTTGAGAATCAATTGTAGCCTTTTGTCTATGATCAGTTACCTTTTGTATTGACCATTTCTTAAGCAATTTGATGAACAAGTGGATGTTTTTGTGTTTAAGTTTATGTATGTAGACTTATGAAACTTTGTTTGATCGATGTACTCTAACCAAACTAAATTTAATAGCTTGTTAAGGTTTAATAACCTCGGATAAATCCTAAGTTATTAACAGAGAAACACTGAGCAAACTCTATTAAGTATGCGAAATTTACTTAACAAAGCTAAGAAGAATAACTTCAACTATAAACGATTTTATTAATAACTCTAACTCTGCTTATTATGCAGATCTTTAACAACTCTAATAATATCGAACTTCTTTCTAAAACTCTAATAAAATCACGTACGTATTATGCCAATCTAGGGGTCCTTTTATAGGCTCAAGGATACCCTAGTCGGTTTACAATTTGTATCCTTGTACGTCAAGTAATCTAACATAGAATATTCTAGAATTACAAGACTTTCTATAAACGAATAATACAGTTCTTTGATCTTGCAGTACTTTGACTTCGTATGCAGTACTTTGACTTGTTCATTAAGCAGTACTTTGACTCTTTAACTTTTCCAGTACTTTATAGTTTACAATACTTTATCTTTCTGTAACACTCTGTCAATCTTCAGCACTTTCATATCCCAACAATCCTCCCCTAACTTGAATTCTACTTGATTGACTTCAAGTTCCTTTGTAAATTTATCTTTATCAGCTTCATCTTTGAGAACAGATTGTGTCTTTGTCTTTGGATTGTATCTTTGTAGTTTCTGTGCATAGTCAAAGTATCTTTAGAAATATTCTTTCACAGCATCATCCAGCAAGCTCCATCTTTTCAGCAACACAGCAACATATGACAATTTGTACATTAATTCAGTTTAAGTTGCAAACTATTCTCATCACTTCCAGGTGTTAACTCCTGTGAAAGGTGAATCATTGAAAATTTAATGGATTTAGATCTCTTTACCAAAGCCATTAACTCTGGAGTAGCCAAATGTTTTAGTGTGTAAGACCATGGTACACTGATAACCATATGATTTTTAGCAAATCATCAGCTATCAACAGATTTGATTTGTCTTTACCAAAAGCTGTACCCTTCTTGACTAGTTAGTTCTTTCATCATGGTGAACTAATTACCATATAATGGTTTTTCCACAGCCTTTACCACAAGCCATTTTCTTGTGGGCTAGCCAACTCTTCACATTACTGATATGGTGAGTTGATTACCATCCAACTTATTAGCAAGTTGTCAACTAAAAACGGATTTGATATATCTTTACCAGAGCCGTTTGCTCATGGATTAGTCAATCCTTTTGTAACCATGGTGGATTGATAACCTATTGATGTTACCATCTCAAAAACCATTTATTCAACCTTTGTTTCAAAATATTTGTTACTTAACAAAAGTTTTCTTCAAAAATCACTTAACTGGTTAAAATCTGCAAGCAGTACTTTGATTAAAGTACTGTTTGATCAGCAGTACTTTGAATAAAGTACTGATTTATCAAAAAATAAGTAATTCAAGTAAGTCTCATACCAGTTATTCATTATCTTCTGCAATAGTAGTCCAGTTGATAAACAAATTGATGACCATACAAGCAATTTCATTGTCCTCTTCAACCTCCATTCCATGCTCTAGCATCCTCCTCATAAGATCAACTGAAAGAGGATATCTTCTATCAGCAAACATGTGAATCATTGTACCATTTTCCAGTTCTAGAACATGAACTCCAGATTCTTCAAAAAATCTCCAACAAACAATTTCCCAGCTCTCTTGATTCTTCCAAATTTCATCACTACTCTGTTCATCAGTTTCCCATGCAGTTGTGAGATCTCCAAGTAAAACCAAACCAATTCCTTCTGATGAATGATGTTCAAAATATTCTTTCACCACATGATATAAATAGAATAGATCCACTCTATCTATGATATGCAATAAATCCCATAATCTGTTGAACACTCTGAAGCTTTCATCTTCTCTATGAAACATCAGATAGCTTCCATCTTTAGATTCCACAACTTCAAAAGTAGTAATCTGAGATATGTTCATCTTCATGTCAGCATCTTCTCTGGAATATTCAAAATCTACTATTCTGAGATAATTTCTTAATTCATCCTTAGTTTCAGATCTTAACTCAACTTTTTCTTTCTTTGAAAACTGTTTATCTTCAACTTCAGTTTTCCTTTTTCTTTTCAAACTTTTCTTTCTTTCTGCTTCAGTCCAAGTAGCTTCATCTTTATAATCTTTGATACTTGCAACATCCTTCTTATAAGCTTCTGTCTCAGCATCATATAATCTTTTCATATCAACATACTTCAGCTTCTGCAATCCTTTATATCCTCTACTTTTCAAATAAGCCATCATTGCATTCCTTTCTTTAGCAAGATTTGGTTTTCTAGGTATAAAAGAAACAGGAACAAGTGACTCTAAATGTTCACTAGCTTCAGCATTCAATTCCTCTTGAAACTTCTTAGCTGCTTCTCTATTCTGAGCTTCTTCAGCTTCCTTAGCTTCTCTATCTTTAGCATTTATTTCCTCTTGAATCTTTCTAGCTGCTTGTTCATTCAAAGCATCTTGAGCAGCTCTTAACTGTGCTAAAGTTGGTTTCTTCTTCTTTACTTCTACCAACACACCTTTTCCTTTATCCTTAGGATCAATAGCCGGTTGAGAAACTCTTGATTGTTCCTCTTCTTGCACTCCTGGAATAGTAACAGCCCTTGGCTTTGATAAATCATGCAAAATAGTTGCAATAAATTCATCATCACTAGCAGTATGTATTCTTTGAGGTGTATCAGCTTCTTCTGGTATAGCAGTTGTTGAGGGACCAGCTTGTTCTTCATGTGGAATAGTTGAAGGACCAGCTTCCTCTTCAAAATCTAATACCCTTGGTGTAACCAATTCTTGTCTGTGAGTACCAGTGAAAGCAGTACTTTGTTGTTCAGTACCTTGATCTTCAGACTTTTCTTCTTCAGTACTTTCAATGACAACATGCTCTTCAGTACCTTGAGGTTCTTTCTCCTTAACATCTTCTTTCAAATTCTTTTCTTCTAAATTCCTCCCCAATTGGACAGAAGATGGTTTAGGAACCTTTTTGCCTTTGTTTTTCTTCTTAAATTGCCTTCGGCGCTTGTGTTCTTCCTTAACCCATAAGCGATAACGTTTGATAAAAGGCGTAACAAAATTCTTTAACCTCTTATACTTGAGCATCAACCTGTTAATCTGCTTTGCTTGAGCCTCAGTAGTCTTTTTCAACTTAACCAACTCCCTTGTCAAAACATAATTATCCAACGTTAACCCTTCAGGTGAGATAGTATGAGAAGCATCTCTTTGAATTGGTGAATGTTCCTCTGGTTGAGAATCAGGAACAGATTGTTGTGGAGATGGAGAAGGTGAACCTGCAACTTCTTCTTGAACTTCAATACTTGGGGAAGCAGTACGTTGAGTTGCAGTACCCTCTTGAGATGCAGCACCTTCTGGAGATGCAGCACTTTGAGAACCAGTACTTGCAGATGCAGTACTTGCAGGTGCAGTACCTTCACTTGCTTCATCATCTTCAGCATCAGCCCTAACAGCTTGAACAACTTCCATCATAGAAGTAGTTAAAGGCGTATCTGGACCTCTGAATAGATCACTTCTTGTCGCCATAAAGGTAAAATTTTTTGCTTGTTGTACAATAACAGGAAGTAAATCTGTAGGCTTTGGTACATCAGCAAGTTGTATAACCTGGGATACATTAACCATTTTGATCCATGAGTGATGTGGGAAAGCATGCCATCTAGAATCAGCCTTGAAAAATTGAAAACACGATCTGTAGCCAATCCCACCATAGCAGATGCAATGTTAGATCCAAATTGCTCCCATGAAGTACTTTTAGCACTAATACAATGAAGCAAAACATGCACTAAAAACTTCTATTGAGGACAAAATAGTTGTTTCCTGAATGTTTGTTCTGTTAAAGACCCCTCATAACCAAGGTGCCCAAAAGTTTCCCAAATCAACTCCTTAGCAAAACGAATAGCCCCTTCTTCATCATTAAACAATAAGTCTTCGCGAATAGATGCTTCAGTAATCTTCACAGTTCTTCCAACAACTGTAGCCCTAATATAAAATTCATCATTCTCCATATTATCCCTTGCAGTAGCCCAAAATTCTTGAATCCAAGGTTCAATGATATCCGGCTCCACTAACAGAGCATAACTGATTGGCGACCCAGTGAGATAATCAATAATATCATGAAATGCCTCATTATCTTCAGTCTTGTCTAAATTCGCCACCATATTGTGCTTTGAAACAGTAGGACGATTCGCCATGGTTGAGTATGTAAGCACAATTAAAGATATAATCGAATAATAAAGAGATGGTGAGAGAAATATGGAAAAGATATGATAATATCAAGATGAGAGGGAAAATCAGAAAGTAGTTATTTATAGATGAGATTTGAAAAATCACAGCCTATAATAACAAAGTTACCGTTAGTAGAATTACCCCTCAATATTACCGTTGGAACAGTACTTTAATAAGACAAACAGTACTTTCCACGTGTGCAGTACTTTTCCAAGCAGTACTTTCCAAGCAGTACTTTCATAGAAAACAGTACTTTTCCAAATTCCTTTGTATAATCTAAGTATACATAAATATCCTCCCCTCAAACAATGCACAGGACTATACTAATACTAAATAGTCCTTCCCTTAAATGTAGCTCAGTAGTTAATCATGCCAATGCTTACCACCAAGTGATTAAATCTTGAAACATCAAAGCCTTTGGTGAGTAAGTCAGCTACATTATCATCCGTGTGAACCTTGACCACATTAATGAGTCTGTGCTCATAGCAATCTCTAATAAAGTGATGCCTAATCTGAATGTGCTTGGTCTTGGAATGATAGACTGGATTCTTCACTATACAGATAGTACTCTCATTATCAATATTGATAGGAGTATTCTTAAAATTGAACCCATAATCCAAGAGTTGATTGTGCATCCACAGAACTTGTCCACAACAACTTGCAGCAGCTACATATTCAACTTCAGTAGATGATGTTGCTGCAATTGTTTGCTTTTTACACTGCCATGAAACTAATCTTCTTCCAAGATATTGGCATCCACCAGTTGTTGATCTTCTATCATAGTTATCACCTGCATAATCACTATCTGAAAAAGCCTCCAAGTGAAAAGGTGAATCCCTGGGATACCACAACCCTAACTTAGGTTGTTGTTTCAAATAACAGAAAATTCTCTTCACTGCATTCATATGAGAAATCTTTGGTGAGACTTGATATCTTGCACATAAACAAACTGCAAACATGATATCAGGCCTAGATGCAGTAAGATACATAAGACAGTCAATCATTGATCTATATAACTTGACTTCAACTGGGTGTCCATCTTCATCCTTGCCCAATGAGTTAATTGATTTAATAGGTGTAGTAACAGACTTCATATCATCAAAATTGAACTTCTTAAGTATGTCAGATACATACTTGTCTTGACTTATGAAAATTCCTTCCTTTGACTGCTTAACCTGAAGTCCCAAAAAGAAATTTAACTCACCCATTGAACTCATTTGAAATTCTTTCTGCATCAGCTGCTCAAACTCCTTAACCATAGACTGTTTGGTAGCTCCAAAGATGATATCATCAACAAAGACTTGAACTAACATGATATCCTTCTTGTCTCTTTTGATAAACAAAGTCTTATCAATAGCTCCCCTCCGGTAACCATGTTGTAATAAGAATGTGGAGAGCCTCTCATACAAGCTCTAGGTGCCTGATGAAGGCCATAAAGAGCCTTAACCACCTTGTAGACTTTGTAAGGATGTTTAGGATCTTCAAAACCAGGAGGTTGTTTGACATACACTTCCTCTGTAATAGTGCCATATAAAAAGGCACTTTTGACATCCATCTGGTAAACCTGAAATCCCATATATGAAGCAAAAGCAAGAAATATTCTAATAGCTTCAATCCTTGCCACATGAGCAAATACTTCATCATAATCGACTCCTTATTCTTGTCAGTAGCCTTGAGCTACTAACCTTGCCTTATTCTTGATAACATTACCTCTTTCATCTCTCTTGACTCTGAAAACCCATCTAGTTCCAATAACTTTCTTCCCATCTGGAAGATCACATAATACCCAAACTTCTTGAAGTTTGAATTGTAGCAGTTCTTCTTGCATAGCTTCAACCCAACTTTCTTTTGTCAATGCTTGAGCAATATTCTTGGGTTCCTCTTGAGAAATAAAGCAAGTAAACAGACATGTTTGATGGTCCTTATGATTCAGCCTGTTCTGTTTGTAGACAAAGCTAAGTAAAGCATTATGAGGTTGAGTAAAACTCTTAGCTTTGTGTCTTGTCATCACTCCAGAAGTAGAAGGACCAATGATTTGATCAGTAGGATGATTCTTATGAATCCTTAAGATTGGAGACTGTGGAACTCCATACGCATCATCCAAGTTAGTTAAATCAGCATCTTCATTGGAATCTGAGAAAATACCTTCATCTGCAAACTCATTATCAGTTTCCTCTAATCCAGGCATGGTAGGATCATCCAAATCATCTAAAGTACTATCAACTGGTGCATCAGTACTGTGGTCGAAAGTACTGTCCAAAGTACTGTAAGAGTATTCTTCAGTATTAGTCTTTTTCTTTGCTGTTTCATAAGCTCTTCTTTGTTCATCAGAATAAGAATGCGCCATTACATCTTGTAAAAGCATCTGATTAAGTGTCTCTTGAATATCTTGATCTTCAGCAGATAGTGAAGTTTTTGGTATATCAGTACTTTGCGTTGGGGCATCAGTACTTTGCTTTGGAACTTCAGTACTTTGCTTTGTAGCATCAGGAACAACATCAGGTCTAATATGAACTCCATGAACAACATACTGTGAGTCTTCTACATCATGTACAGGTTGATTTTCTTCTCTAACAGGTACATAGTTCATAGAAGGAGTTAAAACCTCAAGATCAAACATCCAATCAGGACCTTTACCCTTCTGATTGTCTTGATCTTCTAAAAACTCAACATGAAGACAATCTTGAATCTTCTTAATGACTCTGTTGTACACTCTAAATCCATTACTGTTGGTACAATAACCCAATAAATATCCTTCTTCTGACTTGCCATCAAACTTTCCCAAATTATCAATTGTGTTTAAAATAGTAAGAGGGCATCCAAAAGGCTTCATAAAACGAATGTTGGGTTTGTTACCCATCAGCAACTCATAAGGTGTCTTCATCTGTGGTTTTGTGACTGATACTCTGTTGAGTACATAGCAAGCAGTACTTACAGCTTCAGCCCAGAATTGAATAGGTAGTTGTGAATCTGCAAGCATAGTTCTAGCTGCTTCAATCAAAGTCCTATTCTTCCTCTCTGCAACACCATTCTGCTGTGGTGTTCTTGCAATACTGAACTCCCTCTTGATTCCTTTGTTAGCACAAAATTCATCCATAAGCTTGTTCTTGAATTCAGTTCCATTGTCACATCTAATACCTCTTACCTTGAGTCTCAATTGGTTTTCCAGTGCTATTATTAATGTCTGAATAGCATCAAAAGTATCATCTTTAAATCCCAAGAAAAATACCCAATTGAATCTACTGCAATCATCTGTAACAACTAAGCAGTACTTTTTCTTGTTTAAACTTGCCACAGAAACAGGACCAAACAAATCCATATGTAACAGCTCCAAAGGTTCTCTAATTGTCCTCTCCTCAAGCTTCTTGCATGATGCTTTGTGTTGTTTACCCTTCTTACACGCCAAACAGGAGTGTTCATTCTTGTAAGTCTTTGAAGGTAAACCTCTAACTAAATTGCCTTTGACCAGTTTGTTGATATTCTTGAAATTTACATGGCCCAATCTTCTATGCCACTGATGTGCATCTTTAGTTGTTGCTTTTGCCACTAAACAGTTGGCTCTTCCATAAGAGTTAAGACTCTTCATGTCCAGACTATACACATCATTGGTTCTTGGTACTCTGAGTACTACCAAGTTATCATCAACAGGCTCGAATTTAGAAGAAAGGATGAGACATTCTGTGTCAGTGAATAACACAGGATGCTTTTTGTCACAGATTTGAGAAACTGACAATAAGTTGAACTTGAGCTCCTTCACATATCTAACATTCTCAAAATCTATACGCCCTGCTTTGATAATTCCTTTCCCAGTAATCCTTCCTCCATTGGGATCATTCCCAAATGCAACTCTTCCTCCACTAATAGATCTAAAATCAAACAAAATATCCTTGTCTCCTGTCATACTTCCAGAGCAACCACTATCTACAATCAAATGATCTTTAAGCTCCTCTTCTGGGTTGCCCTGCACAAAGATTTAGAGAGTTAGTCTCTTTTAGGAACCCAAGCCATTACTGACTTGTGTTCCCCTTGTGGAGTTACAAACTCAAATTCTTTGAGTATGTAATTTCCACTGTTTTTCAAAACATGATCCAGGATTATCTTTTGATTTTTAGCATGTGGATTTTCAAAACTTTCTGGATTTTCAACAGAACTCTCTTTTGCAAAATCATTCTCTTTTTCTTGTATTATGAAAATATCTGATTCACTTTTTGTTGAAAGTACAGTGTGTCCCTCGGCAGTACTTTCTCTCTTAACCCATTCAGTTTTAACACTTGGTTCCTGTGATCTTGATCCCCTATGTGAATTGTAGTACCTTCTAGGTTGATAGTAATGAGATCTCCTAGGATTTCTGTGCCAAGTGGTAATCGCAGTACCTTGGTTTGTCTGAGCAGTACTTTGAGAAGGTACTGCTGGTGAAGGTACTGGTGGTTTAGAAAAAGGTCTTCTCTGGTGGGGGTACCTATGATCTGGTGAGAAATTGCTGTGATTGACCCTATTAGCATTATTCCAAACTGGTTTGTTCTCTCTAGGTTTCTGGTTGGCAGACCTATTCTTTGAAAATTTCCTAAGGTATTCTGAATGATGTTCACAATCCTTGATTAAATGATTAGGACTAAAACACACAAAACACAATTTTTCACCCATACTCCCAATATGACTTCTTCTATGTCTATGACCAAAACTATTGTACCTTCTAGGTGAATGATTAAAACTGTTTTGACCAAAATTATCCCAAAAAGGTTTAGCAGTACTGTTTTGAAAAGGTTTTCCTGAAGGTACTGCTTGTGGAGCAGTACTTTGAGTAGAAGGTACTGCTTGATATTGAAAATTTGTTTCAACAGTTTCTTTTGGGGTTTCAGTCCTAGATTGACCAATAAGCTTCTTCCTAAACTCTAGACTGTCTACACCAAAACGTGAAACATCAGGTCTTATGGGTTGATGACTACCAACTGGATGTGGAATAGCATGATAACCTCTGTCTTTCTTATACTCAGGAGGTGATTCACTAATTGAACCCTCATTACTATCTGTGTCTACATAATTAATGAGTTCATCATCACTAGTGGTAATATCCTCAAAATCACCTTCATCCTTTTCACTAGATGTGTTTTCTTCTATGTTATCAAAGTCCATACCAAAACCTAAGCCAGTTCTAATGTATGCTCTTCTTTGTTTTTGAACATAAGTAACATGTGACAGACCAGATTCTTTCCAGGCATCAAACTTTGCTAACAAATCATCTCTCTCCTTAGTGAGTTTCTCAATTTCAGCAATTTTACAGTTTAGTTTCCATTCACTAAGTTTTAACTGGTAATCCTGTTGTTCATATTTTTCAGCCCAAGCCATTTTATTATTTTCATGTGTTATAATTTTGGCTTCCATTGACTCTAAGGTTATTTGATAACCTGCTACCTCAGACCTAGCCTTAACACAATTATCTCTTTCAAACACATAATTATTTAGCAGTTTTTGATAGAAATCATGACAATTTGAGCATACCTCAGAGATAGGGGTTGAACTTGGTGAAGTAGCTACCATTGCAAGTAGAACAGGATCATTTACACACTCCAAGCTCCAGTCAAATCCTCCATACCCATCTCCAGATTCCAAAACAACATGATCAACTTCCTCATCAAAAACAGTGCTCCAGTCCAATTCTTCTACCGAATCTTCAACTGCTTCTTCCACTGCTACCATACAATAAGTCACTGGTTCATCATCAAACTCTTCACTCCAGTCAACTTCTGAAAAATTTTCTTGAGCAACCAAAGCCTTTGTTTCAGTAATGGGGATTTCTTTTAGCTCCAGCTTTGGTTTCTCAGTCATCCTGTTTGCTTGATACTTAGCAAACCTACACTCCCTTGCAAAGTGTCCAGTCTTTTGACAATTGAAGCATTCAATTTTGGATTTGTCAAAAGTGATTCCCTGTTTAGGTTTGAAGTCAATGCTCTTTCCTGTTTTCTTCATATACTTCTTGATCCTTGCAGTGATCAAAGCAACTTGCCACCTGATATCAATCTCTTCTAATGCATCCTCATCAATCTAGGAGAGATCTTCTTCATAAACGACAGGTAAAGAAGCTTGTTGTGCAAAGAAAGAACACACAACTTTATCTGAATGCATAGTAGTAGGTGGTGGGGTTTGCTGAGCATAGGTGGGAGCAGTATACGACACAGTACTTTGAGGCACAGTACTTTGAGTTGGAGAAGCAATACTTTTAGTGGAAATACTGCCCCTCTTTTCAGATGATAGAAAAGCAATACTGTGAGACTTAGAACTTGGTTGACCATTCATCTCATGCTCATATACCTTCAGATGATTGTAGAGATCATCAAAGTCCATAACATCCAAGCCTGGTTGTCCTCTGATCATAGTAGCAATCACATGCCATCTGGATGGCAAACTCCTTAGAAACTTCAGATTAGCATCTTCAATTGAAACTTCTGCCTGGTATAACTCCAACATATTGAGGAGATTTTGAAACCTATCATATGTTGCATCAAGACTCTCTCTTTCACCTACAGTGAAAGTTTCAAACTGTTGCTTCATCAGATTTCTGTGCATCTTCTTAGAAGCTTCATTCCCTCCAAATCTGGTCTTGAGAGCAGCCCAGAGCTGCTTAGCATCTTTAGCATCATGAAACTTGAGAAGATGACCATCTGGAATGGCAAACAAGAGAATATTGAGTGCCTTCTCTTGATTCCTTAAGGTTGCTGCTGGTAAGACTGCCTTAGGTGCTTTAGGTTGTCCAAGAATGTCTACAGGTTCTGGAACAACTTCATTACCATTGACAATTACATTCCATAGAGCATGGTCTGTAATGGCAATGTACTGCCTCATCTTCATACACCATAAGTCATATTCGCCCTTCTTGATTACAGGAATCCTCATTGAGGTGATGGAAGGTGGTGGAACATAATCAGTCGACATCTTTAGGTTCTGTTATAGGTTTTAGGGTTTCTTCTTAGTCAGAGTTTCCACACAAGCTCTGATACCACTTGTTGGATCGATGTACTCTAACCAAACTAACTTTAATAGCTTGTTAAGGTTTAATAACCTCGGATAAATCCTAAGTTATTAACAGAGAAACACTGAGCAAACTCTATTAAGTATGCGGAATTTACTTAACAAAGCTAAGAAGAATAACTTTAACTATAAACGATTTTATTAATAACTCTAACTCTGCTTATTATGCAGATCTTTAGCAACTCTAATAATATCGAACTTCTTTCTAAAACTCTAATAAAAGCACGTACGTATTATGCCAATCTAAGGGTCCTTTTATAGGCTCAAGGATACCCTAGTCGGTTTACAATTTGTATCCTTGTACGTCAAGTAATCTAACATAGAATATTCTAGAATTACAAGACTTTCTATAAACGAATAATACAGTTTTTCGATCTTGCAGTACTTTGACTTCGTATGCAGTACTTTGACTTGTTCATTAAGCAGTACTTTGACTCTTTGACTTTTCCAGTACTTTATAGTTTACAGTACTTTATCTTTCTGTAACACTCTGTCAATCTTCAGCACTTTCATATCCCAACAAACTTGAATTGATCTTGAATTGATTGGTTAAACGTAATGCTTGTTTTTATGAACTAAAATCTTGACGAAGGTTTAACTTGTAAGAACAATAGATTAGTCTTCCAACTAATTATCATAACCAACATGTTAAGAGGTTAACACAATCACATTAATCTATAATATGAAACTAGTTTAAGCAAGTGTAGTTTTTAATCATCTGAATTTCATTATATCTATTTGCTTTATTATATGTTTTGGATAGACTCTGTTAATTCAAACTTGTGCTTAGATTCACTCAAATCCCTGCGAACGATCCTGACTTACCTTCATAATCTTGCTATAACGGATGAGTATACTTGCTCGTATGTGTTATTGGTAATATTGGTAATTCACCTTTTATAAATTTAAAACTTGTACACACGTAGCACATCAAGTTTTTGGCGTCGCTGCCGGGGATTTGATTGTGTTTCAACAAGTTTTTGAATTTCCCTAAGTCGATTCAACCCAAAAAATTTTCTCAGAAACCTTAACCGGATCCGGTTGCCCCTCAACCGAATCGGTTACAATTTTACCCATCAATCAACTGGTCTAACCGATCGGTCGCAGTTCGCAACCGATCCGGTTACCCACTCTATCCCATAAAAACTGTTTTCGTTGTTTGTCCGTGTGTTTAGATATTGCCTGGATTCTCTAGGACATTGTATGAACACTCAAGCAACGGGAATAGAACCAATTACACCTCTTACCAACCCCTAACGTTTGATTCGAAGAAGAAGAAGAACACTTTTCATACCATTGGAAAATCGTGTACCAAGAGTACCAAACCCACCATTTGATAACCTCATAGAAGCCAAAGTTGTTTACAACCCTTTCACCAATTTACCTTTTCCCATGGCGGACGATCAACCCATGTGGGGAGCCAACCGAACCGTAGCACCAACCCCCGAAAGTGCTATTGTTTCTGTCAATCTTGGTGACAACTTCACCGTGAAGGGACATCACCTTTCTATGATCAAAGACCGTCAATTCGATGGCTGTGCGCGGGCCGATCCGCACAAGCACATTGCCGGATTCATCGAAATTTGCGGCATGTTCCGTTATGGCAACACCGATGTCAATGCCATCAAACTCAAACTTTTCCCATCATCACTCGCCGGAGATGCTAAAGTATGGTACAAGGAATTAACACCAGGAATCATCAATACTTGGGAGGAGATGAGGCAAGCTTTTGTAAGCCGATTCTTTCCACCTGCCATGTTTGATCGATTAATGGGAGAAATTCGTGCTTTCAACCAAAACCCAAACGAATCACTTGTCGAAGCTTGGATTCGAATGAAAGATTTGCTTCGTAGTTGTCATGGACATGGATTATCAAAAGGAACCATTATCCAAATCTTTTACCATGGACTAGATGAAATCTCTCAAGGCATCCTTGATGCTGGAGGAATTTTTCTCTATAAGACTCCCAACGATGCACATCAATTGCTCGAAGATCGAGTACTTCTAAAACTTGATTGGTCCAAAGATTCCAAAACTAAACCTCTCCGAAAAACCGTTGCTTTTTTCGAAAACACTGATACCTCAAAACTCATGGAGAAGATGGAAGCGTTAACCGCAAAAATCGACTCGCAGTACAAAGATATCAAAGATGAAATAAAGGAAATGCGAGACGGATGCAACAATTGTGGAGGAAATCATCCATCGTCCGAGTGCGACGATAAACCTATGGGTGGACCAAAGGAAGGAGAAGCGAATTACGCTCAAGGAGGATACCGTGGAGGAGGATATCGTAGTAATTATTATGGTCGAAATTCTGGAAATTGGCAAGATCGCCGACCAAGGGATGACAACCGTGATTCTCAACCACGAACTGACGATCCACCACCACCAAATCCCGACAAAAAGATGGAAGAAACCGAATTCGAGAAAACCATGAGAGAATTCGTGGCTGGTCAAAAATCCGCAAATGATTTTATCAAAAATCAATTTTTCAATCTCAAAGCCAAAGTTGAGCAAGGACAGAAAAATCATCAAGCATCTATCCAAGATCTTGAAAGTTTGGCAGACTTTCTGACCAACATTCCTCTAGACCATCTGGTTCATTGCCAATTAATACCCAATCCAACCCAAAACCATCAAATGATCAGACGTACCATCCACCACAAACGAGACACGAATATGTCAATGCTATCTTCACAAGAAGTGGTCTCTCGAACGATTCCAATCCGAATATTGTTGTTTCCGCCGGTGGAAGCAACATCAATACCGATCATGCCTTATTGATCGAGAAATTGGAAGCTCTTTCCACAAACATCGATACCCAATTCATAAGCATACGGAGGGAGATGATGGAACTGAGAAATAATCACCACGCTTCAAACCACGATGCCGAGGATGACACGCCGATGTGTGATCCCATGGAAGCGAACCATGCCCAACATGAAGGATATCACCCAGGATATCATGGCAGATATTATGACCAAAATGCCAGAAATTCGTACTCCTTTCCATACCTCAAACCAACCCATACATATCCTCGATATCAGCCATGGAATACAATACCACATCCATCACAACATTTCAATACACCTAAAACCTCACCGGAGGAGATGATGAGAGAATGGATGGTCAGTCAAACAAAAGCCAATGAGAATATGACGAACCTGTTGGTTGAATTGGAACATAAAGTCGATCAAGGAAGAAGGAACCAACAAGCAATAAGCCAAGACTTGGAGAGGAGGATAGAAAGATTAAGTAAGGAACAAAAAGTCCATCATGCTGAATCTCTTCCTTACACCACATATTCCAACTCAAGACATGAATTTATCTACGAACCACCCTCAATTCAAGACGAGAACGATAAGGGTGAGGTTGAATTTATCGAAGAGGACGAAACCGAGCACATTCCAACCACGCCAAATCCGAACCAAATCATGTCTAACTCACCTACTGTGTCACCTTTTCTTGAGGATTGCACCATGCATATCCCAATGACTCAATTAAAAGGTCCTGAACACAATGTATTTCCAAATCATATTGGTGAAAAGAAGTTCAACAACACTGGTGACAGCTGGAATGGAGAACTGGAAAGAAAGATAGACAAATGGTCTGAGCCACAAAATCCAGTTTCTTTAAATCAAAACGGTAGGACTAAGCCACCTCCTACATCTCACCTTGAGAATGTGGATGCCATATTCACTGGGAGTGGAAAGTCCGATGACCCTCTGAAAAATCAAAAAGATCCGCCAACTGTCCTTATTTCTAATGAATTTGACCAAACGTTCGAAATAACGAAAAGAGACTATAACATGGTCAAACCAAAAGAATCATATGTATTCCCATCCATTGTGGAGTACAAACCAAAGATTCCATACCCTCAACGTTTAAGAGCTGAAATTACCCATTTGAACCGTATGGTCAAAGTATCCTAATCCGGGGAAGATTCGAGTCAGGCTGATGACTCGGTAATAAAACAAGCGCTTCTCGGGAGGCAACCCGTGTGTTTCAGATTTGATTTTCTGTGGTCACTCCCCAAAGTTTTAACCTTTGGTTGAACTTAAGTGTGGGGGGGGGTGCCACCCTTTAATAAAACCTTTTGTTTGTTTATAAGATTGTGTGCAGGTGATGATTTCTCCATTGGACGCTAGGAATGCAGAAAGAATTTTAAGCTGAATAACTCGTTGACATCTCTGGTTTCATCTCTATTTTCCCTATTTCTATACTTTGAAGTTCATCTTTCATTGAGGACAATGTCTAACTTAAGTGTGGGGGGGGGGGGGGGTGAATAGGAAAAAATTAGAGTTTTCATGCTTAAATTTAAAATTTTGTTTGCCCTTGTGATCTAGTTGTTTTCACACTTTTAAGATTATCTATTAGAATAACTGGATCAAACCACTGGTAAAACTGGTAATATTTGAAACTTCGAGATGTGTTCCGATTACTATTGCAATCCATTCTGGGATCGATAAACATTTGCTAGCACATATTATACCCTTTCCACTAAATTGTGAGGATTTGAGCCTATTTCTTATTAGCATACATCTTTTATGCTTAGATCTTTTGCTATGAGTGTGTCGGTGATTTTATTTATTCTAGAACTTGTGCTTGTAAATCATTACCAAACCGCAGTGAGATTGCATTCGTGTGATATAAGTGAATTTGTGTGATAAAGAGGCACCTTAGGATTTAACCCAAATGGCCTTCCATTTTACATTTAATGATATATTAGCTAGCCACATTGGTTAGTTAACCACCCACATGGACCCATTTGTAGTGCTCATTTTTAGTACTAGTTACCCCTAGTTACACCCTCTGAGCCATCCTTTTCATTTTTGCTTCACCCAGAAAATACAAAAAGATTTTACATTTTTAACCTTAGCCTATCCCGTATCAATGTCTAAACGGTTGGTTGCTAGTCTCCTGGAAAGTGAAGATTGTTCAAATGATTATGAGTACCACATCCTATGAGATTGATTGAGCCATGTGTTATCTAAGTTCAAAAAAAAAAAAAAAAAAAAAAAAAAAAAAGTATGAGAAGATAATAGCCAATGTGCTATGATCGAAGAACAATTGTCATGGCAAAGCGAAAAGCTGTGGAAAGTGGAAAAGAAGAAAGCAATGCTATAATCATTTATTTGGTTCGTGGAATGTTTGGTAGCTAGCAACACGGGTATTAGACTTGATTTCATTTTTATTTTAACACCAATTTCATAAACATTCCCATGCCTTATCCATACCCTTAACCCTTAGCCATATCATTATAACCCGAATAAAAGCCCTCTTTAGATGTTTTTACTTGGTGCTCACGCCACGTCGGTGGAGTTTTGTTTCTTGTACAAGCTTATGGTAATAATCTAATCATGACCGAGCAATGAATGTGATTTATCTTGTTACTCCACAAAAATGAGTGATTGAGTGAATTATATTTCGTTCCTTTTTCGTGAGGTGTTTTGAAATGTTAATCATGCAAGAAAATCATGGGATATTGTCAAACATCTTGATGTTTCACCTTTATAAAGCATAATTGATGAATCCTCTCTCGTATTTATACTTGGTTGATTTGCATCACATTTTTGATAATCACGATCGTGTACCAGTGGATGTTTTTCCTAGATTTGCTTGAGGGCAAGCAAAGTTTAAGTGTGGGGGAATTTGATAATGCTCAGATTGTGCATGTTTTTAGTAGCGTTATGTGTGCTTTTATATCTGTTATTTGGTTATATTTGCGTGATTATAGTACTTAAACGCATCAAAAGATGTTTGTCTAGTGTTTATAACCAAGTGCAGGGAAACGGAAGGAAAATAAAGAAATGTTCAGAAAAATGAAGATTCCCGTTTCAGTAAGTCTAAATCAGTATCTCAAGGACCTTTGAAGACCATAGTGATTGAAGAACCAAGTTCTACAAGATAAAGAGAAGAAAAGATCAAGTTTCCGTAACTCAGGAAATCCAACCGGATCGGTTACAACTGTAACCGGATCGGCTGGAATACGACCAGAAACAACATTAATCGGTCGCAACCCGCAACCGGATCGGTTGGCCACCTTTGTAGAATACCAACCGGATCGGTTGGTCGTATAACCGATTCGGTTGGAGAAGCTGCAGTTGCCAAATCTTCATCACTAAGCTTTCCCTTTGCATCCAAACGATTCTAGGTCCTTCTCTTGGTGTATTCTAGTCCCTTCCTTACTCCTTGGAGGCCAAGTTCAGCAATTAATACCCTAGGCTTTGGAATTAGTATAAATAGAGGCCAATTGTGAGCATATGAGACACACCTCAAATACAAATCTCTCTACTCATCAAACAAAGCCTTAAGCTCTCAAAATTCGTCCTTAGAAGTCCATGGAAGTTTGGAGTTCCAGAAGTTCCACATTTGGAGGCCAAATCGCCAAGAAGTCTACCTCAATACTTTGGGAATCATTACTTCACCATTTGTAATCTTATTCCAAGCATTGTAAGACTTTTAATCATGTTTTCTAATGTTCAAAGTTCTGAGTTTATGTTCATGTTTGCTATGAGTGGCTAGTTTCTTTATACACTTGCTTAAATGATGTTGATTATCATATGATTAGTTGGTGATTGTGTTAACATGTTTTAATTCGATTTCAAGTTGATTCTAAGATCCAATTATGCTAAAGTTTCATAGTGACATTTGTTAATCAAGTTTGGCTAATTGATAGTAATCGTTAGGGTCGAAAGAACTTATTGTTATTCAACTAGTCATAATCATTTTGTCTATGGATGATTGTTTTTACCCATTATTCTTGATTATATAAAGGAACTAAGGTGTGGTTGTAATAGAAACGCTTTTTGATTGTCAAATTGGATTGGTTGGAAACATCTAAAAGGTCGTAAGATTAGTTGTTGAGAATCAATTGTAGCCTTTTGTCTATGATCGGTTACTTTTTGTATTGACCATTTCTTAAGCAATTTGATGAACAAGTGGATGTTTTTGTGTTTAAGTTTATGTATGTAGACTTATGAAACTTGAATTGATCTTGAAATGATTGGTTAAACGTAATGCTTGTTTTTATGAACTAAAATCTTGACGAAGGTTTAACTTGTAAGAACAATAGATTAGTCTTCCAACTAATTATCATAACCAACATGTTAAGAGGTTAACACAATCACATTAATCTATAATATGAAACTAGTTATATGTTTTGGATTTCATTATATCTGTTAGGTCACAAGTTTTACAACACAAGCTTATAAGAGAAGAGATGAAGGCGGATGAACAAGCTAAACACACATACACGCATAAACAATGATACGGTTAAGAATAAGAGTGAATGAGAGAATAACTTGAACAACCAACCCTCAAATGAGGGTTTACAATAGTTTATATAGGCAAGGAGCTAGGGCAACACTCCCTCTCCTTCC